>JASVER010000023.1:4133055-4369518 GCA_030449065.1 Oceanodroma leucorhoa
ATTAGGAAAAATTTCTTCACTGAAAGGGTAGTCAGGCATTGGAACAGGCTGCCCAGGGAAGTGGTGGAGTCACCATCCCTGGAGGTGTTCAAAAAACGTGTGGATGAGGTGCTTCAGGACATGGTTTAGTGGGCATTTGTACTGGGTTGATGGTTGGACTCGATGATCTTAGAGGTCTTTTCCAACCTTAATGATTCTATGATTCTATGATTCTTTAGATTAAGCAGCTAAGTGTTAACAAGTTAGCTAATGCAAACTTTACAGTGTCCCACCTTCCGAGTCCCTCTCATGCTCGGAGCTTGCAAACATAGATGTAGATCATAGAGACTATGTCACAACACATGTACTCAGATTGGAAGTAGAGAGGATAAGGATGCAAAGACGTGAGTCAGCGTGCAAATTCTTAACACTGAAGGAGTTTGAGCAACTGATTTTCAGTCCCATCCAGTGATTCCTATAAATGAGCTATCTTATTTCCCAAAGGAGTGCACATCACCCTTGACAGCCTTCACCTGAATGTTTTGAGAGAACAGAAAACATTGATAAATACAATAGGTTTAATAGCTTACACCACAGCCCTGAATGTGGTTTCTACTAATATGGCTTGGTCCTTCAGATATTTCAGGGATCTGAGGCAAAAAAATTTAAGTTCGAGTTCTTGGGGATAAAAAAAAAAGAGCATCAAAAAGTTTTAACAGTAATTTCTAATACCTTCAATATTGGCAGTAACTTGCTGCTTTCTTTCAATCAGAACAAACTAAGGGGCAGTAGGAAGAAAAGAAGAAAACTAGCTTTCATACTAGTTTTCAGCATCATACAGTACAATTGGATATAAGAGGTGGGTAATTTGTGAGTACTCTATATATCATGCGTTTTCAAAGTATAATCAATATTTCTTCCATCAAGTCATGTCTTGCAAGTATTGATTTTTTTGTATGGTGTTGGCCTGTTCAAGAATATGCCTAGAAATTATCACAGTATTTACACCAAAGCAAAAGAGCCGAAAGTTGACAGATGGGCAGGCTGCCAGAGAACAACAAACCTGCCAGACCATGAAATGAGTTCTTTCTTGTTCACCCAAAGCTTTTTTCACACGTTGAGGAGTCTACATCATTGCAGTTTGTTGGTTTGGGGGTTGTTCATTCTTCTAGCATTACACTAGCTTTTTTCCCTGAAGTCACTTTAATCTTGGGAACGATTTTCACTCAAACCTGAAGTAAATACAAGCCACACGGCTACTAAGTATTTCAGTGTCTTGTCAGTTTTGCTTACATGCAGCCTAAGACACAATATTAGCTTAGATCAATGACAGTACTACTTACTGTGTGATTGGCATGTCAAAGACTAGGGACCTCAGTCATTTATCGCCTATGATGTGTCCCAATATCAACAAGACAGAACATTTTTGTTCTTACTGATGTTGGATCTAAAGTAGCCTTTCCCCCACCACCACTTTTACTATGACTACCTCAACAGATAACAGCTCACCCTGCACTTCTTTTCTATCACCAGTTTTCAACCTCAGGCAACAGTCTTCCTTGCAAATGAAAATCCTGTCTGGGTTTAATCCTAATTAAATTTGCATGCATAAATGTGCTGCTTTAGGCTTCACGCTGAATCATTTATTATAATAAATAGGAAGGTATGACCCAAGTATCTATTAGTTCTCTCCTGATTCTAAATTTATATTTATCACTTGCAAAGTCTAAGAGACCTGAGCTTGAGAAGAATTGTAAAGGTTTAGTGGTCCCAGTCACTTCTGTATTGTGACTCAGTATCACAACCAAACAAAATGTTACTACTTCTTTCCCCGTGTAAACATAAAGGACCCCTCGAGGTGGCTGGCATCTCCTTGTGATCATAAATGAAGTCTTATAGCAAGTAGCAGTACTACAAAGGAACTCGGAAATGTATTTTTCACTTAGTTCATTTAAGCTTGTTATTCACCAGTCATATATAAACCCAAAATTTATTTCACTTTCCTAATTTCAAAAAATGAATTTTTTTTCACTTTCCTAAAATGAACGCACTATCTTAATATTACAAATTGCAGCTGCCTTAGATGAAGTCAAATTTCTATTTTAAATAAGTGGAATTTTTCCATTAATGAACAAAAGCTACTTCAAGTTGAAGAGTTTTTGGCACCACCAGCTCTCCTGTTTTACAAAGACGTGTTTTTTTCAGACACAGCAGAAAAATGTTTTCATTCCAGCAGGCACAAAGCCATTATCGGGGCACACACAGCCCTGTATCACTGCCAGATCTTCCTGGGCAGAAGGGAGGGCATTTGCTCCAGCTTGAATGGAGCTGAAAGGATTTGCAACTGTGTAACGCTGAAGACATGCAAAACTCAATCGTTCCCTTATCTCTACTGACAAGATTCTGCAATCTCTGATTTAAATGGTTAATTGGGAAGTAACGTCTGTAGGGTTTTTCTTTTTTTTTTTTTTTTCACTTACAACCAACTGTTCAACGTGCTATAGAGGTGGCTTTCTGCTCTTTGCAAAAAGTAAAATATATCCTGCTACTTTTTTCTAGGCATTTTACTCTAGGCAACAAAGTAAAATTGCAAATCACCATGCTTTGTTTACTTATATCTGCTGGTCTCCAGGCACACAGGTTAACAACTGTACAGGGCACATACTGTAACTATTTTAAAAATATTAATAGCTGTTGCACCTATTGCACATTTTCTACGTTTCAAACCCTCACCACTTTCAAACCCTCATTTTATTATTTCACAGTAAATGCCTTCATGAAAATCAAAGGCATTTGTGTCACACAGGATAAATTCCTGAAAAAGTGTAATTTTAAGGACACAAAAATAAAGAGAAAAAAAACAMCCAATATTGCAAACTTTTAAAAGTCTTAAACTTTTTAAACTTTTTTAAAGAAGTTCTCTTCTGTATTGCCATCAATGCTTAATAACTGAGCCAGCCGCATGGAATTTTAATCAAGTGTCCTGAAAGTATTTTGCCTTTGGCCTGAAAACAAGAATGATGCGTTTCAGTCCAAAGGGCAATTTTTAAAGAAAATTCGAACAGCCTGAAGACCAGGACTGAAAGTTCAAGTAATTTAATTTAAAATTCAGCGATGCTACTGTGACACTAAAAAAAATTGCAAGGCACATTTTGGATCCTACCCTGAAACACCCCAAACGTTTTTGCTGATTACTGTGGGAAATGCAGCAATCATATAGGTAGAGCTGCAGAGTGGGCAGCTTATTTCTCATTGTCCTTAAGAACAGAAAAGATGAGGAGGGCTGCTCAAGTTTTAGAGAGAGATTGTATCATCCGTCGGTACTATGTGGTATACAGAAGGGTTTTTCTTCTTTGAGGCAAACATCCTGATCTCTTCCCTGCCACTGCACCACTGAGAAGCCCCTTCTTACCCTCTTTTCCTATCACTGCAGCAGGATTTTCAGCCTACCAGAGATACCCAAGTTTGGATTTGTCCATTACCACTATTAGGCATGGCAGCACAGCAACAGCAGGTCCTTACACCAAGTACCCACGGTAAAAAGTTTCTGAGCAACCTGATGTATCCACTGGAGCTAAACATCAGCGTGGCAACCTCTGACCCACGCCAAGATACACACTGAATACAGCCATCCACCAGCAGTCATGATTTGTACCTACTGCTTCATTGCTGCCTTCAGGTATTATACTATCACTCATCACTATGGAAAGATCTATCCTCCTTCAGTCATCACGCAATACATCTTGAAGTTCCCTGCCCAGCCACATACATCTCTTTCTCATTGCTTGCCAAGAGCAGCCTCCTCCACCTCACAGAAAATCTGCACTGTACTTTGCAGAATCATTTCCTCAATTAGAAATGTCCCCCTTACAATATTATCAAATATGCAAGAAACTAAGCTGTCCCTTGTGTGACCACTCTCAAGTAAAGAGCGGTCATCCATTTGACTCTATTTGCATTTGCTGCATGCCTTTAGCAATGATAAACTTGCCCTGGAGGACGTTGGCAGACACACTGTAAACCTACTTCAAGGAAGATAAATTGGGATAGGGCTTGGAGGACTTATTCCTGTAAGTTTTAGCTTAAAATTCATGTTTATTTCTAAAGTCCATCTCAGTAACAAGCTCACATTTTTGCATTAGCAAAAAAAAAATAAAAATTATGGTTTCTAAAATTCTGATCCAACTTTTAGTGAGATTTATTGTTAATGTCCAAAAATAACCCTTAAAAATACCCAGCTTTATTCACAAAACATGGAGTTCTAGATACATGGTAGATTTGCTTTCTATTTGTAAAAATGTTTTTCTTTATCCTGTAAATGAGATATATTACCCCATAAAAGCAAATTGGACTACTTTGGCAATTAAAAGAGAGCCTTACTGAACCAACGCATTAGTTAGCAACTACTGAAGGAATTAATGTACAATTGTCTGTAGATAAATGTAAATTCACAGCAATTCTCCCAAAGTCAGTGGAGCTCATTTGATCCTTCATTTTCCCATCAAAATTTTTATCTCGTCAGCATATTTTAAAGGGCGTTTTCTAGTAGAAGTCGCTGAGTACACATTTTAGAGACTCTACAAGCTAAAGCAAATAAAAGGAATCCTAGAATTTTCAACAGCATATATTTCACAACCCCAATTTAAACCAGGGTTTCCACAGATCCTGACAATTCAAAGAACCCTCACTTCAAACTTCTGTTATCTAGCCGTTCTCAGCCAATAAAGTAGAAACAACCTAATCATCAGAGGCATTAGCACACAGTTACAAGCCTTTTTTGCCCTCCCCTCTTACAACAGTGCAAGATAGGCACAAAAGGCAGCACTGCAAAGGCAAGTAAAATATATGAATGGTGTGGCATGGAGAATAACAAAACACACATTACCTATTCATGCATTTGAATGAGAAACGTTTGTAAGGGAAAACTAGACAAGAAAAACCAGTGGACCCTCTTCCGCAGTTTTATTAGTCGGGAAGCACTTTCAGGAGCTGGTTTTCTCATTTCCCTAAAGCAACAGCCAGAAACTGGGAAGGCGTAATTCGATTAATTGGTTTTTCAAGCACAGGCCTACTGCTGGTGCTAGCCTATCATCGATTCACTCACTGCCTCCATACTCCTGGATGGATCTGGAATAACCCTGAGAAGTCAGTGAAGACTGGCCAGGCTCCATCCAGCCTGGCAGCAGCTCTGCCAGGTGGCAGTGGCAGTGGCGGAGGAGCAGCCAGGCTCCCCGGGCGCCGGGCCTGCCCACCGCCTTGGGCCGGGCCTGCGAAGCTCATTCTGCCGGCGCCCATGTAAACAGAATGAGGGACAACTCGGGTCCCTGCTCCAGCCCTCCCTGGAAGGGCGGCATGCGGCCACAGTCAACCTACACTGGAAGTGCCAGTTGCTACTGGGTTTTCTTCCTCTCCGTCCCACAAACACATTTCTTTACAGACTTCTTTGATCAGATGAGTTTTGTGACAGGAAGCAAAATGCCAGTTGTGCTTTCAGAAATCTGAATAAAAACTAGCAATACTAATCTAAGCGACCATCAGTGCTAGCTCCAGTTTGCATTTATGCTTAAYGGTTGAATTCCAAGGTATATTATAGTCAGCATGACTTCTGCCACTGATTTGTAAAGAGGTGGGACTTTGCTATTAAAAACTTCTTGCTTCATCAGGTCCACAAGAAAAAAAATAATAATCCAATAATGAAATCAAGACTGTAGAAGTTGTTTCAAATTACCTATACATGTTCTGCAGTGTCTTCTCAGCCTTGCAGCAAATAAAAGCTTATACAAATATGATAAAGGAGGCAGTGGACATGGGCCTATCTTCAAGGTCATTTTGGAGCAAAACMGCAGTAAAAATGCAGGCAGAGCCAAGGGGAAAATAAAGTTTCCACTTCAAGACAACCGTTTCTTAAATAGCTTTTTAACCTTTATTCTCATGCAGGAATCAAGAGGGGGGCTGGATCTCACACCACAATAAATGAGCTCACAGAAAGGAATTACATTATTCTTGCAAAACAACTTTCAAATCTGAAACTTTAATCTAAAAGAATTGGTTAGGGAATATCTCTGACAGTCATTACTGTATTAAATGACAGTTTAAAAAAAAATCATCAAAAGCTAACAAGTTAAAGGAAGGAATTGCTAAAGGCTGAAATCTACTCTGTGTACACAAAGCAGCAGTGGGATCTTCATGGCCTCACCTGGTAGGAAAAGCCCAGAAAAGACAAGACAAACCAACTCAGTCCATCAACCCGCATTAGCTGCTGCTTTACACAGCCTGCAAGGTTGGACCACTTGCGGAAAGGGCAGTGGGTGAGACTGCCTGCCATGCATCCCCTGTCCCTTCCAACAGCCCTCTGAGCCCACATGGCCATTAGAGCAGCAGTGATTTTCCAGGGAGACTTTAAAAAAAAAAATCAGGTTTTCGGGTAAAACCAAAGCATCCCTATAAGTCTGTTTTGCCCTGCCAGGAACACAAGGGAAAACTCCGTAATCGTAACTGCTGTTTCACATCAGGAGGAGAAGTCTAAATTATGTGCATCTACATATCTTTTAATAAGGATATTGAAGGCTTTTACTTTGATAGTATTTTTATAGTCTTACACTTCTATGCTTTTCCAATTTTTAGGGTGTTAKTTATATCTACTGTAACTACAAAATAAATCTTCTAGTTTTCCTGTAAAATTGTGATGTATACAGCTTTTAATACCCAAAAATGTGTATAAAATAATTACATCTCAGGGAAAAAGCATTTTTTTCCTCTCTAAAGAAAAAAAAMCACACCACATAGAATGATTGAGAAATCATTAAAGTTAAGTCCTTAAATAGCAGAAGTAACAAAAAAAGAATGAACACAGATATACCTAACCTTTTTTTGCTCTGACCCACAAGCAAATGAAGCACTTACCTCAAACCTCAAAGCCAGAGAGCTGTGCCCATATCCTAGCGCCCAGAGAAGCTGTACACAGCCTCTGAGATACCACTTACATACCTAAAAGCATATATAAATGGGAAGTTTGATTGATGTGCACCTAAGGTTTATGCCAASTAACAAATCACAATTCCTGCAAGCTGACCTAACCAATCTCATCTTGCAAAACTTTTTTAACACAGTATTCCTCTGTTTGGTCAAGAATGCCTGGAGGACATTAAAAATAGACCTGGGAGAAGGCAGCAAACCCCACCTGAAGATCCAGTRTGAGACTGCTGTAAATACCAACAACTGATCAACACACACTGATAGTCCTGAATTTCCAGAGATGCATTTTCTAAGCCCTCAGGGAATGGAGAAAATATTTATGACAGACAAATGTTTTTATCTTAATCTTCAGTCTACTTAGAATGCTTTCATGGAATTTTTCTCTGTCACATACCTTTGTACTCTGAGAAAAGAAGAAATAGTCTGTGGCTTGTTAGTGCTGACTTTCTTTTAAAGTAAGTGAGGGAAAAACACAAAGCAGATTTTAAATTTAGAACTTTCTAATCAAGGCCAAGCACGTTTTCCCCACAGAATGTCCAAGATGTTCTTTGTAGACCACCAGAAAACCTGAAATTTCTCATGGTTCTTTCTTCCTCTCTGCCATCCTCAAGTCAGACCTCAATCAGCAAAATTTGCACCTAGTTGAGATCCATTACCTTACTCTTTTTACACCACAAATTCCTTTTAATATGATCGAGCACCATTTCTATTTAATAAAGGTTTCAATATATATTTGTGTTGCTTATTATGAACTTAGGGAACCTTATCATTTTAACGCAATGGTACCCACGAAGTCAGCATTCCTGGGGACATGCAGTGTGGTCTCTGTTTGAAGTGACTTCGTAGACAGGTCATCTAGAATTGGCTTTTGTAGAGTACTATATAGAACAAAGTCCATAACACTGAGGCCTCAACAGCCAAACTGTGTCAGAGAAAACAAAAGCCCAGAGCTCCAGAATTACATCTGCTCTTCTACAGAGTTTTGCTGGGGTGTGCCAAGTCCTGTAGCCCAACAGAGAGGCAGGTGCTGCAGCTCCATGTTCCCAGTAGTAAGGCCAGGCATGTATTCCCAACAGGCACATACATAGCCACACACACACAATGCAACACATATATGCACATACATATGGCCAGCCGCATAGATCAACGAAGACAGAAACACACAAATGCARCCACCACCAACAGTCTCATCCTGTTCCCTGCTCCAGCTGATCAGGATGAAAGACCTTAAGTAGAAAATATATATTCATATACAGATACATATGCAATGTGGATTCCTTCAGTAGCTGGACTTGGACACTCAGTCTACCCAGTAACCATCTGCCTCTGGATCCCAGGTCTCCCCTAGTGCTGGCACCTGGGCATGTGAGCCCCTGAGGCCCACAGCCCCGCTCCAGCCGCTGGTCCACAGACTGCCTTGCACACACACAACCACCCCCATCACACCCAACACACGCCCACTATGGATCCCTCCAGTTACTGGCTGAGACGCTCAGCCTACCTTATAGTCGGCCCTGGATCTTCTCGTCACCAGTTGCCCGATGCAGACACACACGCATGCAGACAGGTCTCTTGGCTGGCCCCCAGACCCCACRGTCTACCAAGTAGTTGCCTTGGATCTCCTGCTCCCTCCAGCAGCCAACTTGGAGACCCTCCGGTCTCTCCAGTATCCATCCCAAAATGATGGATGATTTGATACSTGGCTCCCAAGCCGCTCATCCTGCTGCCTGGCTGGTCTGGCTTGATGCTTGCTGGCRATCGCACACTGACACACAGACCCACACAACACGCACATGCTCCGGTCTCTCCAGCCACAGGCACCCCAGACATGCAGGCCCTTCTGACTYGTGGTCCCCTCTCCACTGATGCCACTTATATCTCCATGCACATAGCACAGAGACCCTCTCACCCAGGAGGAGTTAGAAACAGAGTTTAATAAAAAGACAGGACATGAGGTACATCATTACAGGACATGTACTGATGAGGTAAGGGGCAAGCATACTGACCTGCAACCTGTTTACAGCCAACTGGCCTCCTTTAATATCTCACCCCTCTCCCCTCTGCCCCCCCATACTTGTTCTTTCCTAGACCACCTTGATCTCCCCACCGACCCCCGTCTTTGGCCCTTCCTCTACTCATCCCAAAATAAATCTTCTGCACTCCCAAAATGTTCTTCCCCTGCATCCCGTAATGAGACCCATAATTCTGTAGACTGCCACCACCACCACCCCCCCACCCYGTAATATCTGGAGAGCTGCTCCCATAACTCAGTGATGGCTGTCATGGGACAGCCCTGGTAGGGGTTTGTTTCTCTGGGTTCATTATTGGGGTTGCCCCACCTTGTTCCTCTGTGCACCTTTGTGTGTGGACATGAGACTTATCACATAATCTAACAAGTTAAATAGAGCATGGACAGTTGATAAGTATCTTGTGGCCCTGCTACTTAACCTGCATGAAGACTCAAGGGGTCTATAGGTTCACTGTTACTGAGGTTTCCAACCCAGGGAGAAAGTGAGAACTTAAGCCTTACTTAAGTTTATAAGTTTATATAAGTTTATACTTAAGTATACCATTCTGCCCAATTTTGCCAAAAATTAGAGTTTTTAGCTCACCCCAATGTTAAGTGATTCTGCCTCAAACTCCTACCATATTTTTAGTTCATCAGTCTCCTGCCTCACACTGCAAGTTGCAAACAGCACTGCCTCCAAGTTTTCCACAAGTCTCAAGGGACTTTAGGTTTCTTTTAGTGTTCTCTTATCAGGAAACAATATTCACACCAGTGGAAGCAGAGCAGAAATGGTAAACCTTCCCATTTCCCCTATCACTTAACTCTCTATTGCAGATTTCGTGAAAAATCTGGTATTTCAGACTGATGGAAACAAGCTCTATTCAATCCATTAGCATACACCAACCTACAATGCAGTATGGCAAAGTACCTACAACATTTTTTTTCCATCTCATACAGAAAACATTTGGGAATGCAACATCCAGCTCATCTTGAAAGTGTAAGAAGATTTTCTTCAAAGTTTTATGGTCATCCAAGTACATTCTGGAAGTCTGGCTCTCAGTTTCAAAAGTGTCAGAGGAAACTCTATCAACGCACAAAACACCTTCGAATGCATGAGGCTGTACGAGGCAACTAAGATTTACCTATCTAGGCTTGTAGACTAAAGGCCAGATCTAAAAAAAAAAAAAAAAAACAAAAAAAAAACCAAAACCACAAAAAGACTGAAGTATCTTCCTGTCAAATGCTGTCACACCTGCAATTAAAGCACATCACCTCTGAGGTGGAACTCGCCATCCTGAATTAGGCACCAAAAAACTCCTTCACTAAGTGGGATGCACAGTCATCCGGCCGAGTGGTGCCAGGCTTGAGTCACCCAGTAAAAAAACAGCAGACACAGGTACAATAAAAAAAGTTTTTCTCCTGAATTCGGATGCCTGATTGTTGCTTGCAACAAGTAAATAAAAAAGAGGAAGGCCTGCAATTTGATTCTCCTTTCATCTTTGAGTGCCCTAACAATCCAACTACAGCATCAGCTTTTTTCTTTGCCTATTCTCCTTCTGCTTGCTAAACTTGCATTCTTGGCTGCACAGTAGCTCAATTTCAAATAGATGTTTGGAGAGATTTTGTACACGCCTCCACCTCCCCTGCATTACCTGTCACAGCAACTTGGTAATACGGCACTCTATGCAGAAATTGGAGACGTGGCTTCAAACCATCTCAAACTAAGGAGATTAACCTAGATCTCCCACTTCCTGGGCAAGTGCTCTAACAATCTGATTTATAAGCAAACCATATCACTTATGCTTCAGCAAAAAATGTGGTTGCTGACCATATGTCATAATTTGTGTATTAGTCATAGCCTGAGCATACTTACTAAACCAGATCCTTGAAGCAAGGTAGGTTTGAAACTCTGATTATGATAAGCGTGAGAAATACCTGTGTTCAGCTCTGCCCAGATGGAGCACCCCAGGCACCTTCCTGGGCCCATTCAATCCCCTCAGCATCAGCACTTAAAGACTATTGATTCCAAAACCCCAGGCAGGAGAAACAGAGCAGGCTACTACCGCACACCAGCTTACAAAAACAAGCTGAGGCGAGATACAGCTGAGGAAACATTTAGTCTACAAGTACAGCCTTGAAAATTACCATTACTACACATTTACAGTAGCAGGATGTTTTTTTAATTATAGACAAATCACCTGACAGTGGCAGAATCAAATTTATGAAATATAGGCAATAGTGTGCAAAAACATTAACTGATTTCGTTTCTACTTTGTAGACCTGTATCACTGTTGCCTCCAGTATAATTAAGAATGCATTCCAGCAGAGCAAAGCTGCTACATAAGCCTCCAAAATGGCTGGTCGCTTCCAAGGTTGTAAAATAGCTCTCATCTGGATCTGGATCCGGACACTACTGCTTCCTGAAGAATTACTCCATTAGTGGATACAAGAGACTCAATCGAAAATACAAACCCAACTTTTCAACATGATGGGGACACTTTAACAAAACACCTGCAATTAAAATACCAACTAAATTTTATAGGTATGTAGATATTAATCTTTAGGCTGAAAGAACCAATCATTAACCTTCAAAGTTGTTCAGTGCAGTGACTTTATTACTCTGTGTTTCTCTATCTTATATTGGACTTCAGCACTTTCTGACAGACCCTTGCAACCGTCGTACGCTCCAGTTTCCTCATCTGCTGACAGGACAAAAGCAGGAACGAACAGAAAAACAAGAAATGCTGAGAGTTCTACCAAGGCACTCTCCATGGGCATGCCAAGATACCTTTCCCCTTCCAAACTTCTCCAATGCTCTTGCAACGGCTCTGASAAATCTTTCCAGCCTCACCACAAACTCTATTTTTACATCGATGCTTACAAGTTTGAGCTTCAGTTGTTTACTTTCTGCAAAAGCAACATGGCTATTCTAATCTGCATCACATTCTTCACATTGTTTTAGGATCAGTTATCTTGAATTCTGGTTTTTGTAAGGCAGTTACCCACCAGGGGGGTTCGATACTCACTGCTTCCTCRGATGATCTGTGCTTTCATGCTGAGAAAAAAAAATTCTATCAACTTAATCTAATATGAAGAATGGTCTCCTGACCTGATCTTTCAACTAGAAAAATATAATTATGAACTTAAATAGCCCCAGGAGGGGTGGCTTAGGAGCAATCAAATATACTGGTATCTTCGATCACTGATGTAAAAATATGCATTTTATCATGATGCCTTTAACAAYGTGAGCTGCTATATAAAAGCTGAAATATCAGCACTAAACTACTTGCAAAAGCTGCAGCAGATTACGGCAGTGTGATCATTGCAAATTTCTATGAAAAAAGGAACAGACTCTTGTCACCTCTATTTGACCAGCTTTAGGAAAATTCCTACCTTTTTAAACTGTGTGCTAACATACCTGTTCAAATAGGAGTTAATAGTGAATTAGGGTTATTCGGTGTGCATAAGATTTTACCTTACAAAAAAAACTGTGAAAAGTAAATTTTGCACCATTTTGTCTGGCTTTTCATTTGTTTCCAAGACTGAATTTTCATAACCAAGGYGAAGTGTACTTATTTACAAGCTGAAATATATGGACTCAGCAGTTTATTTGGGCTTGATTTTGTCCTCCTTACCTGGAGGATAAAGTTTTGTACACATAATGATATTAATAAACACACTCGCTTTTACTGCAGCGTGTAAACATCCAGATGCTAATCTCCCACACTATAGCCATCTTGAACACCACACTTCACCGTAAAGAAAATTAAGTCATGCATCTGCACAACATATGCCTTCCAACCATTTTCCATTCTCGGCTTTTGCTTTTTAACAGAGACCTAAAGTGGCTGGGGACTAGTGTGCAGGGAGCAGGGGTCGGTAGCAATTCTGCTGTTGACGCCACYAGGAGCTGAATCAAGCCAAAGGTGAGAGCATCTGGTGTCTACCAGTGCTTTCCCTCATAACCCAGCACGCCGCAGAGTCAACTACTGTTGACCCAGTAACGGRGAGTGAACTGCTGTTGCTCACTAACTGCAGGCTCGCGAGGAAAACACAAGTTACTGCACTTCGAACAAAGAGGATGCGTGTGATGAAGTTATTCGCAAAGCAAGAACTCGCCGCGGAGCGTTCCGGTATCCCGGCTGCAATGCACCGGCCAGCCCCACGTGCAAAAAAAGAGAAGAAAACTTTCGTAAATTATCTCCATTACATCCCCATGCTACCTCTGTCTCATGCCTGGAAAGTGGTTTTGATCCCCTTTCGCCCCGTATAACAGAGCTTAATCTGGTTTACATTAACGACAGAGCAAGGCATCCTTCGAGTCTGCCTGCTCCGCTCCCTTCCCCGGAGCGGGACCCCCGGGGCTGCGGCCCCAGCCCGGCTCCGGGGCAGGGGCTGCACTGGGAGCTCCGCCGCGACGGGCCGGGCGGCGCTGGGGGCCCGAGCCGCCCGCCAGCCCTCCCCCCTGCCCCGGGGAGCGGGGCAGCGGCCGGGCCGCCCCCTCCCCCGGGTTTCTGCCGCTCCACAGCGTCTCTCGGCTCCCACAAAGGGAGTGGGCGGCCCCGGAGGCGGCCGGGCGGAGTGGCCCCCGCCGCCGAGGGATAAGAAAGGGCTCCAGGAAAGGGGGGGGAGGGCGGCTGCACCGCGCGGAGATGAGGGGAGGGATAAGGGGGGGGGGGGGGGGGCAGCGAAGAGCGTGGCAGCGAGGCGGGCAGCGCTGCCGGACCCCAGCCCGCCTCCCCCCGCGGGGCTCCCTTTGCAGTATAGCACGGCCCCCCCGCACCGGCTCTGCCCGGCGGGGGCTGGGGGCAGGCTGCCAAGGCTCCCCCAGCCCCGCGGGGGCGAAAGCCTGCCCCGGGACGCGGCGAGCGGCTGCAAACAAACTCTGCAGGCATTGCATTGGATTGTATTGCATTGCATTGTAGGCAGTGCGCACCCCCGAGAGCCCCGCACCCCGCTGCGCTCACCTCGGGGCTGGCCCTGCCCCGGCGCCCAGAGCAGCGAAGCCGCCGCCAGCAGGGCCAGCAGCCGCCGCCCGCCGCTGCCCATCGCTGCCGCCGCCGGGAGGGACGCTGCCCGCCCCACCGAGCGCGCCCGCCTTATATGCTCCCCGCCGCCCCCGGCCCGCCCCGCCCCGCGCCCGCACCGCCGGGGGCTCGCTCCCACACACGCACACACACACACGCACACACACGCACGCACGCACACACACACACGCTCGTGGACCCCACACCACACGTGTCCGTCCCCGCAAAACCGCCCCCGAAGCACTTGCAGCCCCGGCCGCGCGTTGCGGGTGATGCGCGGGGTGCGACCAGCCCGAGTCCGGTGCCTAAAAAGTTCTGGAAAGCTGTAATTAATGGACTGGGACTTTTTGCAAGGAGAGGGAGAAGGGAAAGGTGAGTATGCAAAATAAGAAGGTGAAAGTGCGTGGGGGGAGAAAACATTGCTAAGCTAATTCAATATGCAGCTTTCCTATACGGCTGCTATTTTCACGTGTTGGAAAAAAAATTCAGCCGCTGAGGCTTTCCTTGTAAGTTTGTCATCCTCAACTTTGAAACTTCATGCCCGTGCTGCTATTTTTCAAGCCTCCGCTCCACATCAACACAGCAAATCAGCCATGTTTGTAAATGAAGTGAGTTCTCTCCTCAGTTGCTAAACTAAGAGGTTGACTACTTTTGTCCCATAGGAAGTCTTTGCAACTTTTTAGCGATCAGCTACCTCTTGAAATTAGCATGAAACACAACAAACTGGTTGTAGAAATTCCTCAAGATAAGAAACGTTTCTTTAATACTTCAGGAAAGTTCATTCCCATTAGGCTTTCCTATTTTAAGGGTTTTCAGGTCGCAGAGCTTGTATCTACAGTACTCCTTAACGAATATTTCAAGAAAATTGCAGCAAGGAACGATGTTTTCCTGGGAAAAGAACTGTATGCCCAAAATAAGTTGGCTGAGAGGGGTGAATTTTAGTCAAAAGATTCTCAAATACGAATCCCTGCTGAGAACGCATGCTGCTTGTTTTTTAGGAAAAGATTGTGCTGCCCCATATGGTATTGCATTTAAAACCATATTTCATAATACAATAATATGTATGAGCAGATTAGGCTGCAAGTGCATTCTTCAAATTGGGGGCAGCTGTTTGCAGAGTTCAGACTTCAGCTTGGTTGGCTGGTTGTTTTTATTGACTGGGGTAAATAAATTCAGGAAAAGAATAGTATTTTACATATTTTATATAAAATAAAGCTATTTCTTATCATATAACTCAGAGTTATGAGTTATACTTGAGAAGACATAGCAATGTTTATATTCAAAACATAGACAAACAGGAAAAATTTGTGGGTCAAGGAGATAAAAAATGAAAAATTTCTGCCATAAAACCTTATCAAAGGCCTTCAAGCCTGCAAATAAATAACACTCCACATCTGTCCCTTCCAACAGATCTGTCCTTTGCTCGCACCAGGAACTTCTTAAATTTCAGTACAGGCAAGGAGGAGGAAAGCAAAACATCTGTGGAGAGAAAAGTCAACAAATTTGAAGAGCCAAAGTGTCATTTGTTCTAAAATCATAGAGGTCAGGTTAAGGAATCCTCTGTGCAGGATCGCAAGTACCAGTTGGGAGCCAAGTACAAAGGAAAGGAAAAGAGGGAGCATCTGCGCAGCATAAAGTCCTGCCAGTTTACAGCTTTATAATCAGTTTAGCCTTTTCTTCAAATTACAGCAAGCTGAAGGGTACTTCCTTACATCCATGCAATGAATAAGTGCCAGTTCATTATTACATGCATTTATTCTCATCAGAATATTCCACAAGAGCTAGAGAATGTATATTGAGATCCAGCTCTGGACTTTATCATCTGACTTGATTATTGCAGTTTAACTAAACATCTCTATATAACTTGTAACTGAAATATATACATTGAATTAGTCTGCAGGACTACATCACAGTTGTTCAGTGTCCATTATAATCATTCCCTGAGAAAACTGAATCTCCCCAACTTTCTTTTGAGGATGTACCTCTTGGAGAAGAGGATTACTGTGTTTTCTATTGTTCCTTTTTCCACAGCTGGTATTACGAAGTACCAGGCAATCAGAACACTCCCTGGTTCAGGACATAGCACTGTTAATATAATTCTTTCATAATCGAGGTTTCTAATGAGCTTTGAAAGATTATGCTGTTAAATGAGAATCTCAGCTTCTTAAGCAAGTGTAACTCCACTGCATATTTACACCGAGCAAGTGCATCAGGTATTATAAATTGAAGATTAGAAAATTCTTAGTCTTTGACAAACTAATCCAATGAGAAAATGGAATGCTGTGGTACAGGTAAGATCTTGAATGAGTCAGGAAATGTGCACGAGAATGAAAGCATTTTAGGGCACTGCACTTTTGTGCATGTTTATACAGTCCCTGAAAACTGTCTGCATAAACTGAAACTCTGAACGCTACTATATCATACATGCTTAACATAGATAGTAGCACTGCAAATTAAAATAGCACAGAGACTTTTACATTGTAAAAAAATTAACTTGCTACTGCTCCAACTTTGCTTGAAAGACAGAGATGGCACAAACTTTAAGAAGGATAATTTCTGAATACCTTACACTTATTTGTTTTGCTAATTAAAATTTACTAAAAAATAAAGCAAAAAAAAAATTTGCTATGTGCGACAAGAAAAAAGTTATCTGTAAATACCCAGAAAATACTCAGAGATGTGGTTATAGGGAACTTCTTAAAATCTTGTTTTTTCTGTCAACAACTTTCATGAATTAGAATTGCCTTAAGGACTAAGTGTTTCAGTTGCAAAGGAATGGAAAATCCTAATATTTAGGATGATGTAGCACAAAGTGAATATGTTAACCTAGCCATCTGTGCATAACAACCTATTGATAAAAACATTGCCTTTGGCAAAAACAGAGGAGAATTCAAACTGGAGAAAGCCCAAATACACAGAGTCTGAATGGAACCGCTCTGCTATCCTGCACCTAAGTAAACTCCCAGTGAACACCAAATATGTTTTTTCAGCTTTTGTCTGTGTTGCTGTGCTTAAGGCAGAGCTATTGTGTTAATGGTAGGTTCCCTTCAGGCCCCTCGGGAGCATGGAGGGCTGACCTCCCGACCCTGGAGGGCAGCGGGGGCACTCATCGCTGTCAGCAGTGCCATGCTTGTCCTCATCCATAGCATTTAATAACTTGCACGTCCCACCATCCCACCTTACCACCCATGCCACTCTCAATGATCCTTTCTCCTCGCTGCCTATCGGGGCATTTCTACACTATGAACACCATTGGCGCAATATCTGCTGGAATAGTAGGTAGGAAATTTGGAATAGTAACCAGGAGGTACACTGATATAACCGGTCAATAATCCCACCCAGAACTACATTTAATGGATAAATAAGATTTTTATCAATAGCTGTACTGTACCAGAAAGGGTCTCTAATTTTTAGCTGGTTTTTGTTGGGCTTTTTTGCACACACTTGTTATCCATTCTGCATCTCTGCCTCATTATCTCATAAGCACCACCCAAGTGTTCTGAAAAAGCATTCTGGAAATAATTATCACTTGTAATCGGAGGAAAAAAACAATACAGTAAACTGCCTGTCTGCCTCTAATAAACATTCAGCTGCTACTAAAAGGTAGTTTAGATAACTCTTCAGTTGTTCCCCAGAACTCTTCAAGTGCTTTTCTCCCTCCCTCAGAGAAGTACGTCCAGAGGTTAATAAATCTGAGCTGTGACAGACCAAAGAGAAGAGTAAATTCAAAGCAAAAGGCCTTTCACAGCACACCCTGCCCACAACTTCCTCTCAACAGAGAAACCACCGCCGCAGCTTGGTGGGCTGGAAGTGCAGCCCAAGGACAGAGATGTAGGCCAGGGCAGCTCCCAGGTCCCTCCTGGTGTTCCTCAGCTGGTAGCCTGACGCTTCGCTTCGGCAGCAAAAGTCTTTGCCCTTCCTATTCCTAAAACTGATTTCAAGCTATAACTTGAGATTTATGTTATGATAATTTGGCTCTGAGATGACAAAGGCTTCCATGAGGATTAAAGGAAATCTGCTGTTTCAGAGGAACCTGGGAAACAGCTGCTCCAGGAGCCTGCACGGAGCTGTGACGGGGCAGGGGAAAAGGCGCGAGTGGATTGAATGCCTCCAGCCTGGCCAGAAAAGGCACTGTGCAGGCTGGCCCCTGGGTGGAAGGTCCCTCAAGGGTTTGCCTGCTTTGTGATACGGGCTTCGCTGACCCCAGGAGTTGCCCAGGCTTAAGTGCTCACCAGAGAGGAGGGCTGGTGCTCTAGGACAGTCTGGATGCAGAAAAGGGGGACGTGGAAGAAAGAAAATGGGAAACTGTGAATTCCTACTCTGCTCCCAGAACAGTAAGTCCCATAACACAGAGGGTTTTTAATGCTCGGGCTATTACCCATGCCTGGTACATGCCCCGACCTTCATGCACCTCCACATTCCTTACACTGACAGCACCTAGGTTGAGTGGTACCCTTCCCTCCAGGCTTTCAAGGGGCTGTGAACACCCAATCACTCCCTCCTATTACCAGCCATAATCTAGCCTGGTGCTAAAAGCTGTGGGTCCAAAACTTCGAGAAAGCAGAAGATGAACGCCAAGAGTTAAATATGTGACCTTAGTCCAACTTGTGGAACAATGAACATCTCCAGTTGTCTTCTGTAGCTTTTAAAATGAAGTAATTTATTTATACACTTAGACAGAAATTTGATGTCAGCTTTAAGCTTCTGTTGTAGAAATTTGCCATAGAATCTTATTCAAGAGGCAATTTAACTTTATTAATGTGGGAGGAAATATGTGCATAATGCGAGCTATTTTTTAATCTTAACTGACATTCTTGCTATTGCAAGAAAGTGCCTTACACCTATCCGGAAAGCCATTATTAGAAAACGGAATAATTTATCACTTCCAATTTTCAAGAATTTAGCCCTGCCTAAGACTGAAACCAGAAGCCATTTAAAAAATAATAATCCAAAAACCTATGTCAGGTTCCTAATTTGAGGAACAGTAGGAGTGTCCTAATGTGAGGTTCAGGGGAGCATCATTTCAAAACCAGCACTAACTCTTTCTGTCTATAAAAGCAGGTGTATGTGCCTTCCTACTACCTAATGGGTACCCTTACATGTATTTCAACTGAATTTTCACAAGTGGATAGAAAAAGGACAACATAGTCTGGAAATCTCTGCGCTTCACCTTTCTAATGCTATTTAGAGAGATCCTCTGCTACTCAGACATTACTATTAATATATAGAATGGAAGCAGGGTTTACGCTTACATTTTATCTTTAAAATTAACTCTGCATTATTTGAAGTGTATGATTTTTTAATTAAATACACTTACATTGAACTAACTACAGATAGTTATGGAATCGGTCTGTAAGTTGTGTTGAAAGAATAGCCTGACTTGGAAAACAGGGGAAATTAGATGCTCTAATTAATTCACGAATAAATAAATTTGGGCAAAAGGACAAAGTTTATGGGCCAATCTTATTTTAATTACTGTCAAGTTACATTGCACTGCCTGGAACTTATTTTCTGATTCCCTTTCTACTTACGTAGCTATCTACATAGCAAAGTCAGTGTTAAATGCTACTGAGCCTGACAGTAGCATTTGCTGTGTCTTTTGTGCCATGTAAACAAACACTCTTCAGTGAAGCAGCAGTCTAACATTTTTTAATATCTAGCGAGGTATCAGCTCCATTTTAAAAAGAATTATAATTAAAAATTCATGAGATACTGGAAATGTTTAGAATCTGAATTGCATAGCAAGAAGAGACAGCCTACATGTCTACGTAAATATTAGACACATGATGGATGGATCATCAGGCTGTATTTACTAAGGTAGTGTTTCTGTGTAAACTCCATTGCTAATTAAAGGTTTGTTTTGGAAAACAAACACAAAGCCAATCAGTTTGATGACGAGAGAGCTTAGGAGGTGAGCTCTCTGGCTCGTCTTTGACTGACTTCAATCAAGAAATGCCTGTGTTTAAACCAATGAAAACATTATCAAGCTTTAGTCAATGCTTATCTGCAGCGACACTGCAGTGCTGTATTTACCATTTCTGGATTCCTCCTTGCACATTTCTGGTCATCTGCAAGGAGCAGGCAGAGGTGCTGTCCTGTGATGGGCAATTAAAATTCTTCCCCATCCCTTCTCCTTCCCCTTTCCCTTCCACTATCGTGCAGCCCAAGGTGACCCCGCCGCAGGTACTCCCATCCCAGGAATGCGCACCTCTCTGGCAAGAGGCACCATCAGCCTGAAGATAACGTTTGTATCTCATCTTGAGCTGCCCATGAAGCCATCTTTCGCTCTCTTTTTTTAGTTTTTCTCATTTGTAAAAAAAAAAAAAAAACCTGGCTGGTATCACATGCACAATACAACCAAGCAAACTTTTTTTTTTGGAAGACACTTTTACAAATGCTATCAAGGAACAGGAGAAATAGCTATTATTGCTGTAGGATTTTTGATAAAATATCAGGACCTACAGAAGATTGAAAGTTGCTCTGTCAAAGAGTGACTGAAAACGAGCCAATTATAAAATAAACTAGTCAGCACACAGAGTTTACCCAGTGATTTTTGGTGAATACTTTATATTATAACATTTCCAAAGTACTCTATAAACTCTGTAAGCTGGTGACACAAACAACATACAAGATTCAATTAATTGGCATGACAATGAAGCCACAAACACAAGACCCTACAGAAAAAAAAAACAACCCTTGAATCCCAAACCAGATCACTAACATGTAGGTTAAGAATTTCCTAATGAGATTTTTTTTAGCACCAGTTCAATTTTCAGACGCTGCTAAGTTATTTGTGATGAGGCTGTGCCTTGGTGGATTGTGTTCTTACCGGATATTTAATTGTGGTTTTAATCAAATTTTTAATACTAATACAAATAATACATTTGTTTTAAAAGTAGAGAAGTATTTAAAGCGTATTAAAGAGTAAATACTTGTAATAAAAAGTTAATTATTAAAAACAACAACTATAAACTACAGTTAATCAATTTAATGTAATTTCACTTGTAAGACCTATGTTCTGTTTCATTCAAATCTGAAAATCTTGCTACATAGTGAAATCTTCAGTAAGCACCGTTTTCCTGATTTTATTCTGCAGTCCTTTGAAACAGCCACTGGATGGCACTGTAAAACTGCAAGTCAAAACCTTTAACTCCTTTCCTACTAACACCCACTTTAACGTGCTAATGAAATCAATGCAACCTGTATTCGCAAAGCAGAGCCCACCAGCTTCCTCTGCACTGGTAACTTTTTGCATTTCTCACACCTTTCACAAAGCAAATCAGAAAACCCAGGTTCAGTCTCACACAGGTGCTGCTGCTGGCTGCTGCAGTCTGGGCCGCCGAGCCGAGGGTACCCGGTACGGCGGGAGGCTGGCCAGCGCCGGGGGCTTCAGGCGGACAGAACAGTCACTCTGATGGAAAAAATGATGAGACAGGCTGTCTGTAGGGGAGTTTTCCTGCTCCGGAACAGTTTGGCATTAGCTTATTTCATAAAGCATGAGCTTTATGCGTTTATTTTTCATCTGCCTTATGTAACTTATTGGCCGCATGAGTGTCCTCAGCACGCGTATAGTGCCCAAAGATTGACAGTATCGGGCTTATGTCACACACTGTTCCCCTGATGGCATTTCTGTAAGAAGCAGAGTCCAGAGAAGGTTGCAGAAGCATGGGTGGGAGAGGGTGCAGGAGCTCATGCACGAGGTTGAAAATTACTTCTTGGCTATAGCATTTCACTACATTTAAGGACCTAATATCTATCTTTTGCTTCATCTAAATGCTACATTAGTCTCGTCTCTTTGAAAAACAAAGAAAAACAGCTTTCTTGGAGCCTTTTATCCCCTGAAAATTTCTGATATTGAGTTCCTCCTGGCACCATACTGAACTAGCTTATTTGCATTTGACAAGTAGGATGCCTTCAAAGTTCATGGGTTTAATTGCTTTGCCAAGGTAACGGGTTTAACTTTTATATATTTTGTGTAATATGGTGCAATACTGACAAAATAATAAATTCCACATCCCTTCCTGAAGCAAATCTCTCATTAAAGTCAGTTTGAACTTTACCACAGGAAAAAAAAAGTGAATAACTGAGCCTGGAATTTGGAATTACTACGTGCCAGACTTTGCAGCAGCAACTGCAGCAAAGCCAACAAAATTCAAAGAATTTGCCTGAGATCAAATCTTTTGCTAGCGGTAAATAATTAATAGGCAATTGTTACTAAAAAAAAGACTATCTAGGGAAGCTAATTGCTGTTCAGTTTAAATTCGAGTCTTTTTTTTCTCTGATACATATTTTAAAACACCTGTCTTTAAAATAAAGTTCATTTTCGTGCCCATGCGAATTGGCTGCGCATTATGAAACAGCCTTTCCAAGAATGTCTGAAACATAACAGCTATCATGACAATTTTCAATAAATCATTCCTGGCTGGGAGTCTCAGAGGAAGAGAAACTAAATGATGATTGAATTATCCTTTTATCTCTAAAAGTGATCTTTCTGAATCAGGACTGAGGCACTGTGAGGAAATGGGTTTGGAGCACTTATATTTCTGCTATCATGATTCTCTCTGTTCTCTGAAGAGCCAACATCCCAAATTTCTACTTTATGGACAAGATTTCACAGGGCAGAGGTAGAAAATGGCCAGTGACTTGATGAGTGGATTAGCGTACAGAGTAGTGGTAGCCATACACCAACTAAACTCCTCTTGCAGAAATGCTGGAGATGCAGAAATACACCCAGTTTAAAACCAAAGTGGGATCCATCAGTGTGACATGGGTACAGGGCATGTAAACAGGGAGTTGCATGGCTAAACCAGGAGTAATGCCTCCGAAATAAAGGCTCCAGGTCACAACAAGTACCCAACGGCTCTGCTCCCACCTACCAGGTTCCAACCAAGTCTGTGCCACCGGGCAGAGCATGTCTGAGCTGCCTGCTGTCTCTCTGCCCAGGCTTTGCCGCCTTCACCTCCAGAGGCAGAGGAGAAAGAGGCAACCGTAACCAGGGCGTGATTTAAAGGCAAGCCAGATGCTGCTTGTGGAGCTGAATGCCCCTCTTTGGCCAGAGCATACCCGCTCAACACCTTTCATTTGCAGAGAGATGAACGTTTTATTTCTAAGTATGTTTCCAAATGGCATCACCTGTTTTGCAAACAGCAAAGTAAGTACCTGCCGTGGCTTTTTAGCTTTTCAAAAAAAGGCGTGTGACCATGCTTCTTGGGCAGTCCCAGTCCAGCTGGAAGAGCAAGGAACACAGTCAGAGCCAGTGATGGGCAATGCCCTAAGCCACTAAGTGATGCTAAAGATCCCAGTTTCAACACCTCTCTGAATAAACGATATTCTCACAACGTGCCACAGTATTATAGCTGGCTTCAAGTCTTATTTTTATAATCTGAATGCAAGCAGAATTTGAATATTTCCTGAAAACACACATCGTTGGCATATCTTAATCACATCATCATTTGAGGCAATCAATAAAATCACAACTACTGAACTGTACATATGTTTCAGTATATTTAAGTAGCTATTCTTATATAATTGATGAAGTATTTCAATGGCTCCTTTATGCTCTGCTAGGATGCTCGGTGGTTTAGAGAAGAGAAATCTCACAAACAAATCTTGCCTTATGCAAAGCCTGGTTCCTATACTCCAGTGTCATCTGTATGTTCCTTAAAGTCTTTGAATTAATATTTTAAATATTTATACTGTGACTCCTTTTCCTAGCTTTTGTCAGGAACTAATGGGCTTTCAGTTAATAAAGTATATCGTGTACATTTTACAACTTCAGCAGTGTGTGCAAATCTTTGTTCAATGAAGACATAGAGACTCACACATTTCTGTCTTAACTGCCACAACAACTGAACAAATTCCATGGATGTTGTACAGTTATTTGCCACTAAAATGTCAGGCATAGTTTTCTATTAATCAGTAGACAGAGCTCTTTCTAGTGTCAGAAGTATGGAAGGGATGCAATGATGTGATTGTAAGAAACTGTAAGAAAGCTTCCCCATTTTTGACTTTGAGATACATGCGAATGTTTAAGATGCAAAGCCACAGGGTCACATTCCAGCTGAGAATTAACAGGTGTGACTCCCAAAATAAACAATGTTGACTGACATTGATTCTGAATTTGGCCCTTTGTTTAGAAAATATTTTTGTCTGGTTAACACCCCGGAATACAAAATATCTTCACACAGTCACAGGTGTTCTCAAATTGTCTAAATGCAATGGACTGCATAAAAATGTTATTTAATTCTAGAATAAGCATTTTAATAATCATGCTGGAAATATACAGTGTAGCTCTATACCTTATGAAAATAGTGGCTACCTACAAAGAGATGTAACCAGAGGTCATAGACATACTTAGCACTATGTTTATTTTTTTAAAAAAACTTTTTTTCACTGTATCACTGGATATCACCTGTATTCTTCATGTCTGAAACAAAGCTCATCTGTCAGCACTTGTGTTAGAAGCCCCCAAATTGCCTAAATGCCTCAGGAAGTAAGTCTTCATCAGGGGCCACTCTTGCCTTCAAGTCAGCACAGAGCAGGGACTGGAGCTCTGCCGTTGCAAATGTGGTGCTGCCAAAGCTTACGGCTCAGCTGAGCTGTGCAGTGGAAGTTATGGTCATGGGTGGCTTGAGAAGGACTCACCGTGGAGGACGTCAGGAGGAGGCTGAGGACTATTGTTGCAGTGACTTGCCTGATTCTATTTCTTTTTTTTTTTTTTAAAGCTCTTTGTGTAAAAACTTCCTACAAGCTGTACATATAGTAGTGGAAGAAATATAGACCTGCTTGTATCAGAGAGTACAACCGCCCTTCAGAAGCTAAATAGGAAAATACTGCCTCTGGAGCACTGTCAGACGCCGCTGGTTCTGTCCTGTGGTAAAAACCCAGAGGGAATCGGCGAGGCTTTCCTAATAAGAGCAAAGTGGGAAAAAAGTTTTCCAGGCTGCGAAATGAGAGAGACTGTTGGTCTATCACAGCTGATACTCTCACAAATCAGTGGTGCAGAGCTGTGCTTATTACATAGCAACAGAATCTCTTACAAAATCAGTTATCATTTTTGCAGCAGATGTTATATGCTGAACATAGACAACTCAAATGACAGTCCCGCTTCCAATGCTTTTCAGTGATTGCCTGGATAGTTCAATAAGTTATCCAGATACCACTTCTGCAAGGACATGTTATGGTTGAATACCACTGCTAATGGAGAATTCCCCTTAATTTATGACTTCTACCTTTACAGCATTTTTTTTTTATTCAAAGCATTTATTTGAAAACTAATAAAGCATGTAAACATTATAGTAATAGCTAAGATTTGTTTATGAGATTTACTGGGGAGACTTTGGGCTGACACAAATAACATCCATAACTAGTCAATTATTGTCCTTCTCAGAAGACTGATCCAGGAGAACATCAGCGATTTATCAATATTAAAAGACAACATGCCATATTCAGTGCTTTATAACTTACCCATGTCTATACTTGTACACATCATTTTGCTAATTAGAAACAGAAGAAAATACATCTGGCATCTGGGTCTTTCTGTATGAGACCTGGCTGGTGTAGAGTCCCTTCAGTCCCATCTTCAGCAGCAGGTGCCTCAGAGGACGGCAAACTAACATCAGATTGACAGGTCCTTAGGCTGTCCTCCAGATTAGTTTCCTAATCCTGCGTAGCTACAGCCTGGCTCAGTCCCTGGGGCCTAAGATGTTTTCTACAGTCTTTGATAACACTGGCAGGTTAAATCCTCCCAAAAAACCTATGTAATTCTTAAGTCTATGTGTTGCTCTATCCAAATTTGGGGCCTCCTTTTTGCCTCCCGTACCTGTGTGCTTCTTTCTTCCTGCACTTCTTACGGAGTTAGCGATTTATTTGTGCTTTGAGCAGCACAAAACAACTCCCTCCCTGTTTAAATGCTGATTCAGACTAATTATTGCTCTTGGGTGTGTGTAATTTACAGGATGATCATGTAGCTTTCTGTTGCTCACATTCACCTTCTCCCTCTTGTTTAGGAGGCAGCCTTGTTCAGCACAAATGTGTACAGCTCATATATGCGAGGGCATATCCTTGAGTTATCATCATCTGTGATTTTTTTTCACTTGACAGGTTGAAAAATGCATACACCTATTTTCTGTGATGGTTCCCTTATCACCGTGGGCCTTCCTGAGGCTAAGTCTGTTCAACCATTCAATTTTGATTCTGGAAGCAATGTTAAGGCCATTAGCTGTGTCCACATAAGGATGCTGTTATAAAACTTGACATGCTTATTAATCATAAATTCAGTAGACACTCTGCTTCAACCTTTCTAGGGTCTGCTTATACTTCATTTATGATGTAAAGTGAGGGTTTGGGGGGAAGGTGGTGTATTTTTAGATCAGTATTTATGTCAGGTAGCAGACAATTTTCGGTATTTCCATGTCGGTTTCCACCGAAGGAAGAGCGCTTAACTCTTTTCCACTTGTATTGCACATAGTTTGCTCCACAGTGAGACAGTGAAAACGTGCAGTTAGAGAAGTTCAAGAAGAGGTGGCTGCAGACAAATGTTTGCTCTGCCTTACCAGTGGGGGAATATCACCGTTCCTTTGTCACCATATATTACCCAATATTACTCCTGTATCATGACACCATCATTTGAGGGGTGGGTAAAAACAGCATGTTAAGAAATATTTGTCTTGCAGCTCCATTCCACCAGTGGCTTTTAAAGCGAAGCTGCCAAAATCTATATTCCTGAAATGTTACCTGTCTAAACCCATAGACCACTGCTGGTTTCCAGGCCACTAGTTAAATATACCTCAGGAAGATTGTGCATGTATATTCTTTTTTGGATTGCCAAACTGACTCAAGACATTCGTAACGCATTGTATGTTCAGCCTGCGCTCATGAAATGGCTTAGCAAAATTCATTAGCGTTGGAAAACTTGAATCCATTTCCATGGATGAGGGAGGGAAACAGACTGTAATGCTCCGCTAGCATCTGCCAGCACGTTGCTCTGAGCCCASAAGCCCAGGTTATGTCTGCACCCGGCCCTCGCTACAGATAAGATTTCTTATCACTTGGAAAACAACTGGCTGCAACTCTGTTATAATTGCGTTTTCCTCTGATTGCCTACATTTGTTCAAATCCAATAAACTAAAAGTGAAATGCAGTGAGGTGGAAAGCGTGTAGATCAGCACCAAAGATAATGTGAACGCAGTGGACTGTGAACCGAGGGTCCTGAATTTTGCAGGTGTAGGGGTGTTGAAGACAGCAGGAGAGGAGGTCAGATTTAAGACTACAGCATGGGAAGAGACAATATGGGTCACCAGGTCTAGTCTCCAGATCTCACAGGCAACCATATCGTAGAATGCCTTTCCTCAGTTTATTGAGCTCTGTGTGTAGTAAATTTTCATGACAAATGCACAGGCTGGCACTGTTGTCTCAAATCCTCTGCAAATATTGCTTGTCATCTTCCCTGGTCCAGAAAGATAAGATTAAAAATAAAATACTTGAACGCCTTGCCCTGCTCACCCCAATCCAACCTCCTGTTTTAATTTCATTCTTAAATTTCGGTATTGCCATTTGCGTTCCTTTTGAGCCACACATCATTTTCCGCCTTTTCAAAAAAGCTTGCCTTGTTGTTAGCTGACCCAGCCACACATCAGAGCATCAGTTCTCACCTTCTGCTTACCTCCACGGCTGCCGAATATGCCGTTGTTCCACCTCAGGTGGAATCATTAACTACAATATCCTCTCTTCCCACAGTCCAATAAATGCTGAAACCCTGCGGCTGTACACCACAGTTAATCTCTTGTGATGTTCAGGTATATAACAGATTCATGTTTGATTCTCTCTATTAGGAAGTTGCTCATTAGAGGTTGTAAAATAAGAGAGATGACTATTATGGGTGGACCTTTCTTCTCCTTTCTTTTTTCTTTCAGTTGTACTTGAGCTCGAAGATCTTTTCCTTTTGATTTGCCCTATTTTATTACTTTTAAGGTAATTTTTTAATGCAAGTTGCTTTTCATGTGCTTTTTTCACCTACTGGGCTATATTTTCTGCCTCCGGGCTGTGCTCTGTGCGATGCCCTTAGCTCCCCTTAAATGCAACTTGACTCAGATCTCACCAGCCTTTGTTTGACCATGCAGTGACCCATATTATTTCATAGGATTTCAAATATCACTGTCATACTAATAATACCTAGATGCATTGCTTTACTGATTGCTTGAGAAGTTTTATTTGTTCATTCAAGCCCTTTGAAGCTAAGTATCCAATATGTTTCCTTAAGTTAGAGCTTGGAAATTTAAAAGTCAAGCTATTAATTGTCAGCATTGAGTCTTCAAATGTCTAGAGGGATGTCTGCTCTTTCGTTTGATAATGTCTCTGATAAATCCTAAACTGAGACACTGGCATGTGTTTTAGGGAGTTTTAATTAGATTCTGCTTTATCATTTATCAGGCATATGAAGGTAAATGCAGAGTTTCTTCTTATATCAGTAAAATTTGTGTAAGAGTCATGGATGTGGGATTAAGGCTCCACAGCAGCTTTGATTGAATTATT
The DNA here is from genome assembly GCA_030449065.1 of Oceanodroma leucorhoa. NCBI lineage: Eukaryota > Metazoa > Chordata > Aves > Procellariiformes > Oceanodroma > Oceanodroma leucorhoa. The sequence goes on from JASVER010000023.1 coordinate 4,161,577, forward strand.
TCCTAAGTTCTTTTTTGCAATCATTATTATAATGGACTCTGGATGGAAATACCTAAACCCCTTCACGCTGGGTCACATTGATTTGCAGTACCGATTTGCCAAATTTCCTGAGGACTAAGATAAAAAGGGCTTGTGCTTTCAATTGGAGAAGCATGCATTTATTTTAAACACAAAATCAGGTATGAAAAACTGGATCATTTGGTGTTTGATTTTATTTCTAAAATAACTTTACAACTTCCGTCTGCTTTGTCCCTTAAGACTTTATGATACAACAGTATTTTCAAACACACTTAAACGATTAGAATAAAAAACAGGGGTATTGGCACAGCAGGAATGAACTTTGCAATACATAACATTCAGTCGCCTGGTCTTTACCGTGGCATGCAGAACCCCATGGAGCCAGGACACAGACACATTGACATTAACAATGCCTGGATAGAATTACTTATTTTAAAAACAGTCTATCAAAATCAGCATATTGGCAGACTGAGCAGGGAGAGTCTGTAAGACTCTTACTAGATAATGCTGAATTAATGGTATAGCTTAAATCCCATCTGTCTCTCAACTACAGGTACTACACTTAGAACCCCATGGAAATGTTTCTCTCTGCTCAGGACCCTCAGGGTCGTCTCTGCCTTTTGTTTCCAGAACAGAGCATGGATTTTCAGATTCCAGAAAAGTAGATAACTACAGTGACTTATTAAATGCAAAATACTTAAACAGTCTTTGGAGGAGGGACTGGGAGTTCTGCCAGCAGACCATAGAGTCATGCTTATTTTTGGACTCTCTGTACCCAGGGATGTTTAAGAAAACCCTGCTAATTTGAGCAACAGCTTTAGGAGAGGTGGGGATATTCCCTTATCCCAGAGCGATGTGTAGCCCCTGGTCACAGTATGCTTCAGAGAGCTGGGGGTTGTACACCACAGGCAGCTGAACTGAATCTGCTCCGGGCACTGAAATAAGTCTAGGAGGAGTTGTAGTCCAAAAGAAAGAAAGAAAGAAAGGAAGGTATCGATGCATTCTGCATGAAATCCAACCAAGTAAGCATGTGGTGGACACTTAGATAATCTGACTCCTTCTGTGAGACAGGCCAAGAAACACCTCTTTTAAGATCAGGTTAGATTAAGCAAGGAGAATTCAGGATCTCTTTTCTACTTTCCAAGAATTGCTGTTTTCTTTCTTACGATGCATTCAAAATGTAACAAAATGACCTTCAAGAGCTCTGTGAAAAAGAGTACCTGTGGCAGAGGTGATGTGGCAGTAGTTATACTAAAAGCTGTTTCATCAAGTTTGGAGAATCTGTTCCAACTTTTTTTTCAATTTGATTCAGAAAGCCACAGACCACAAGTAGCATTTAGCAAACATCCATATTGCTAACAGGCGGGTACAGGCTATTTTATGGGTGTTTATGAATGTAGATATGACTGTTCATAAATGTAGCGATGAATAATAGAACAGCGAATGGTTTCCATACTGCAATGGTATCCTCTATGTAATGACTTCAAATATGTTTACAAATCATAGAATCATAGAATCGAATCATAGAATCATTAAGGTTGGAAAAGACCTCTAAGATCATGAAGTCCAACCATCAACCCCACACCACCATGCCCACTAAACCGAAGTGCCACATCTACAAATTTTTTGAATGCCTCCAGTGATGGTGACTCCACCACTTCCCTGGGCAGCCTCTTCCAATGCTTGACAAACCTTTTGGTGAATAAATTTTTCCTATTGCCCAATCTAAACCTCCCCTGGCGCAACTTGACGCCATTTCCTCTCGTCCTATCGCTTATTACTTGGGAGAAGAGACCAACACCCACCTCGCTACAACCTCCTTTCAGGTAGTTGTAGAGAGCGATAAGGTCTCCCCGCAGCCTCCTTTTCTCCAAGCTAAACAACCCCAGCTCCCTCAGCTGCTCCTCATAAGACCTGTTCTCCAGACCCTTCACCAGCTTTGTTGCCCTTCTCTGGACATGCCCCAGCACCTCGGTGTCCTTCTTGTAGTGAGGGGCCCAAAACTGAACACAGTATTCGAGGTGCGGCCTCACCAGTGCCGAGTACAGGGGCACGATCRCCTCCCYACTCCTGCTGGCCACACTATTCCTRATACAGGCCARGATGCCGTTGGCCTTCTTGGCCACCTGGGCACACTGCCGGCTCATGTTCAGCTGGCTGTCGACCAGCACCCCCAGGTCCTTTTCCTCTGGGCAGCTTTCCAGCCACTCTTCCCCAAGCCTGTAGTGTTGCCTGGGGTTGTTGTGACCCAAGTGCAGGACCCAGCACTTGGCCTTGTTGAACCTCATACAATTGGCCTCAGCCCATCAATCCAGCCTGTCCAGATCCCTCTGCAGAGCCTTCGTACCCTCAGGCAGATCAACACTCCCGCCCAGCTTGGTGTTGCCTCCGAGCTTGCTATGGGTGCACTTGATCCTCTCATCCAGGTCATTGATAAAGATGTTAAACAAGACGGGCCCCAAAACGGAGCCCTGGGGAACACCGCTTGTGACCGGCCGCCAGCTGGATTTAACTCCATTCACCACAACTCTCTGGGCTCGGCCGTCCAGCCCGTTTTTTACCCAGCAAGGAGTACACCCGTCCAAGCCATGAGCTGCCAGCTTCTCCAGGAGAATGCTGTGGGAGACAGTGTCAAAGGCTTTACTAAAGTCCAGGTAGACCACATCCACAGCCTTCCCCTCATCCACTAGGCGGGTCACCTCGTCATAGAAGGAGATCAGGTTGGTCAAGCAGGACCTGCCCTTCATGAACCCATGCTGGTTGGGTCCGATCCCCCAGTTGTCCCGCACCTGCCTCGTGAGCGCCCTCAAGATGAACCGCTCCATGATCTTCCCTGGCACCGAGGTCAGGCTGACAGGCCTGTAGTTTCCCGGATCCTCCTTCTGGCCCTTCTTGTAGATGGACGTCACATTGGGAAGCCTCCAGTCATCCGGGACCTCCCCTGTTGACCAGGACCGGTGATAAATGATGGAGAGTGGCTTGGCAAGCTCCTCTGCCAGCTCCCTCAGTACTCTCGGGTGGATCCCATCCGGCCCCATAGACTTGTGTATGTCCAGGTGGTGTAGCAGGTTGTTAACCGCTTCCCCTTCAATTATGGGGGGTGTATTCTGCTCTCTGTCCCTGTCTTTCAGCTCAGGGGGCTGAACACCCTGAGGATAACTGGTCTGACTATTAAAGACTGAGGCAAAGAAGGCATTAAGTACCTCAGCCTTTTGCTCATCCTAGTGGCAATGTTCCCCCCCACATCCAATAAAGGATGGAGTTTCTCCTTGGCTGTGTGTCAATGTTGTCAAATCTGTCACCACACTGGCCATAAGAAGAGGAGAAGGCTGAGACACTGTGTGCAGATGACTAAATACAGCAGGACAGGGCCCTCGGTGTACTCCTGCAGGACGGTGGTGTGCCCTAGGGCACATCCATGTGCTAAACTCTCCTTTCCCTGCAGAGGAGTGGGCAAGCACATAAGGCAAGTGGTTTCTGGTGATGCCAGTGAGAACTATCGTGGGCACAGGATGAAACAGTGCCCGAGAGGACACGGGTGATACCGCAGTGCGGGATTGTGGGTTGCCTCTGTTTTAATATAGCCAGACAGACCACCTATTTGGCTTGTGTACACACAAGGAAATTGCGGCAGAAGTAGGAGATGACCAACCAGTCACTTATGCATTTTCTGGAATTTCAAAATACTACTGCAAGTTTGCAGAAAAGAAATAAAACTTCCTGCAGTTCCATGTAACATGGGAGTCACTGCTGGCCGCTGACTATCGGGAGGAACAGAGCCTGTCATTTCTAGTCTACATACACAGACAAAACCAAATATCTCTCTCTTTTTATTCTGTACTATGGATAGTTTGAGCTTGTCTCCAGTCAAGAGGTCTGCAGAAAAACTTTGCCAAAGCTCTTGTTAAATGAGGCCCTGCACAGGCAGTCATTCACCTCCAGGTCCAATTCTTCATGGGTCAGGCGATCCAGCAGCTCCACATGGGACCTTAATAAAACATTCCAGGAAAGCTCCAGGGACACACAGGCATTAAAGGCTGTTAACAGCACCATAATTAAAAACAAGTTAACAGGAAATCTGAAATTGCCTTAAGAATTGTTCCTGTCTTGTGTCACTTCTCATAAATCTCAAATTATCTTTGAAATTTGACTTAGTATTTCAGAATATCTGCAAGATGAACAAACCACTACAAAGTAGCTGAAAACCTACAAAATTTTCTTCCTTAGCACTAAGACCAGAGGATATCTTTGACAGTCGGCATGGCACTGACACTTTTAAAACCCTGTATTTATTTCAGAGGAAAGGAACAGCACAAGAGAAGATGCTGCATCCTCGTTTAGTCAGATGTTTATTATAACACCTAGATAATGAATGAAAATGAAAATTTCTTCCGAAAGAGTGTGGGTTGAACTTCCCAGCATTTTAGAAAAGACTATGCTTAAAGATTTAAACTATTCCTTGTTGTATTAAGACATTTTTTAATAAAGCTGAGCCAGAGGAACTATATAAGATTTTGACTGCATAGAGAACATGAATTTTGCTTCAAAATCAATTACAAAACTATAGGTATATGCTGATGAAACTATAGGTATCTATTGTAAGCTTACCAATTTAAAAGACAATGACAGAATTTGGTTTTGCAGGAAAACAAAATTTAAATTCAGTGTCAAGATGGTTATGGTTTCATTAAACGCCTGATGCTATTGGATATTTCTTTAAAAGCTCAAATCCTATGGAAAAGTAATTATGTGATGATCTCAACTTTTATTTAAAAACAACGTAATTGTCCAGCCCCCCTGCCCAGCTGCAGAGAAAAGCTTGAAAATGCTTCCCAAGTGTATTCTAGAGACTCCAAACCTGCAGGCAAATAAAAGAACCCATAGATAATAGACTTTAAAATTCCAGGTCTTTGTGAACTCATCTTACAGTTTTTTCAGGGCTGACAATCTTCCTTCCTTCAAAAAAAAGTCTAATCATTTGCATTGTCAAAGAGCGTCAGAAAATATAGCTTGTCATTTTTGTCAGCTTACCAGTTTTTTATCATTGTTAATAGTGTAGTTTCTCTTATTATATTAGTTAGACTACAAAGTTCTTCAACAAGTTTTGGGTCATTTTTTTTCCCCTGCACACTAACATTTTGGTTTAATCCATGAAGCATGTATCATGTAAATCCCACCGATTTGGGTTTTTTTTTCCCCCTGCCAAACGCGCATGCATGAAATTAATTTCTGCTTTCTGCCAGGCTGTGTCAGCACAGGTCGGTGTTTCACTGGCCCAGCTACCTCAGGGAGGCCCGAAGGAATCGGTCTGTCCCCCGAGCACAGCACAGCGCGTCACGGGGCAGGGCAGGGCAGGGCAGCAGGCAACTCAGAGAAGAGGGAACTGAAAAGTCTTTGAAGAAAACCAGTCCAGGACACCAACAGATAAGGCACTATTTTTGTTCAGAAATTTAGTTCCTGAGATGTCCAGATGAGGCCACTGTGGTTTTATTATCCCGGTTTCAAGAAAGGAATTTAATTTGGTTACCTCAGAGTTTCCCATCTCCACAACTGCAAGCGTGCTCAATAGCCTGTTTTTCTGTTGGAGAACAAAGAAAAGGAAATGGTTATTTTTTTTTCCTTCACGAAGCAGTTACGGTACTCGGGGAGGCAGGAAGGGAACCGGACGATGGAAGCTGCAGATGTGGAATTTCTTTTATACACCCCCTTTGCTGCCGCTGCTGCTGCTGCCTGACAGGCAGTGGAGATACGGCAATGCAATAGCAGGAGATGCTGCCAGACTGAAGCAGAGCAAGCATTTTCATTTGACAGAGAGCCCCGGGTGAAGCTTTCCAACAGCCCGACCCAGATTGTACAGGCTTAGTTTCAGATCGGTGGCGTGATGCAAAACCAGGGAAGGGTACAGAGCACTTTGGCTGAGTCACGCTGTTAGGAAATGGGGATTTCTGTGGTGAGAGGCTGGACTGGGCCCTGCCAAGTCCCCACACAGTGAACTCTAATGTGTTTTGGAGATGGGGACAACATTCTCATCCAAAAGCATCTGGCCAGACTGTGGCTACAGGGAGACTGTGCTTCCTTTGTGTTTTGTTTTCGTTTGTTTCTAAAAGAGACCTCCAGAGGGAAGAGGTCTAAGCGTGAGCCCAGCCACGGGGAGGGACGCTGGACGCTGGGCAGAGCTGTGGCAGGTTCCTTGTTCCAGCGGTGTGATTAAAAGAAGGGGAATGCCTAACTTGGTAAATGCTCTCTAAAAGGCTTTTTTCTTCCCTTCGCGTTCGCCGCTGCAGAAGGGCATGCCTTGTTCAAATCCATTAGGCTGTCTGATAATAGGTGCATTTTTAAGAGCAGCTGGGCAGACAACCCAGAGTAAGGGCTCGTGAAAGGCTCTTGGTTTTGCTTCTCCACCTGCTTGGGCTGAAGGGCCACATTTTAGCCTTAGGTCCCCCTGTCTTGCAAGGTCAAATTTGGCCTGAGCTTGGCCTGCTGTTGGGTTTCCTCTCTCCCTCTGAGCGGCTCCTCTGCCTACAGCGGCAGGGTTCTCTCTGCCACGCTGGGCAGCGCGTTTGGGTGATGGTTAACAAGAACACTGAGTCAGAGCTTATGGCTGCGACAGGATTTAATATAATGTTTGTTTGTAAACTGACAAATATTGGCAGAAAGTGCTTGCGAGGGAGGGATCTGTGACTCTCAGTCAGGCTGCCAACCCTCTCTAACCAAACAGCTACAACTGGGCTCCGTCCTTCCCAGGCTCATCCAGGCACTCCAGAGAAAGCAGTATTTCAGCCTCAGGACCAGTTGTTTTTATGCCATGCAGCCCTGTTAAGGTGCAAGTTTTAATTGCGTGGCACGCTCAGCTTGCCATCTCACGCTTCTCGCTGTGGTCCTGGCTACTCTCCTGTTGTAGGACCCCGCTCGCCAGACACAACCACAGGGATGCCCCCTCTCTCCCCTCTCCTCCCAAGCAGATGCAGCTCTATGAGGAACCCAAAACTGAAAAGAGACTGAGCAGTGCTTGGCAGTAAGAAGGAACTGCGGGGATTGACTCCAAAGAGGTTGCTGGAGTGCCCGGACCCCCAGCTGCAGCTTCATGCATAGTCCTTTAGCATCTGAGCTAATGCAGGGTTTTAAGGTGAGGCTCTCTGAAATGAGGCGGTGGGGAGGGTACATCCATCACCAAATCTCTCAGGCAGCAGCCAAGCGTCTCCAACACTGTGGATCCGCTGGAGAGGAAAAGCTCTGAAAGTCTCGTACTGTTTGCTGCAACTTTCACCTAGTTTACATGGTGCCTGAAGTTTTTGCATATCCTTTTTAGGGTCCCTTTGAGTTTAAACTCACTGCATATTCCTGTAGCAATACAATTTCCTTTCATCAGCAGACCTAGCTTCAGCTGTTGTCGGGTATTATTATATCTCACTGCTTCCTTCCTCTCCCATCAATCCCTCTATCCCGGAGTTAAATGTCATTTATAGTTCAAGCTATTTGACTGCTAGTCCCCGTGTACCCCAGAATAGCCCAGAAAGACAGGAAAGTTCACAGGGAAAGAGACATCAAGTGGCTACATTTTCTACAGCACAGAAGAACCAGATCCCAAAAATCTCGCTGATAGACGTGCAAGTAGCGCAGGACATTTAGGACAGAGTAATTTGGGCAGAACTGCACGGTATGACTGCTCACACTTGGCGACGTGGGTAGCAAGCAATCATCCAAGTGGGCGCAGATACCACTGGAAAATGTCACTGCTGCAGTGAAGGTGGTACCCTTTCTGAAAAGAAAGAGGCCTATCCTTACCACACAGGGGATATAAAAGCTAACACTTTTTATGAGCATTAATTTTTTTGTTTGTTTGTTTGTTTTTTAACTAAACAGAAACCGAGGACTCACGAGAAAAGTCTTTACCAGCATTTTTGCAGCGTTCAGAGTTTTCTGGTGGACTGGTAACTATTTCAGTGAAATCAGGAACATCAAAATAAAAATGATTGTTTAAATCTGAATTGAAATGATGGCTTCTTTGTTTGCTTGTTTTCTTCTATAGCTTGCTTGTTTGTTTTTTGAAGTCACTCTTGTTAATTGTCCTGCAGCCATGGTATGTACCAGATAGCCAAGAAAGCTGACATGGTGAAGTTATATACAGCATCCTTGTGACCTTTTTGCAGTGAAGATACATATCTGTCCAATAAAGCCCAGGCCAAATGACAGTGACAGCTGCCTTGTGGCATTCAGTTTGAATTGAACAGGTTTGCTAACAAGTCAGGAGCAAGTATTTCATTACAGACTGTGCACCAAGACCAACATAAGCCCCCAAAAGTGAAACTTTCCCTCAGCAGCTATGGAAACTGCCCCGGTGGACTGAGATGCACTTCACAGGCTCCTCCTTGTCTCCTTGCTTTGACTTTCCCGCCTCCTGCAAGCTGTCATCCTCTGTTGGCATTTGCACGTTGGTGTAGCGCTTGCAAGGGAAGGAAACCTCACTTCATCTCTCAGGAGGGATCCAGGGTGTTATGGGAACTGAGCACTCAAAGAACGAGGGACGAAGGAGCATGGTTTTTCTGAGGAAAGGTCCAAAGTTGCCTGCGTGGGAAGATGCTCTTCTCTCAGGGAAAGAGCCCAAGTCACTGCTGAAACGGGGATTGCGTTATGTCAGCTTGAGCCTCATAATGAAAGGGATGACCAGCGCGCCTGACTTCTTGTGGGGACTGCCCGAGGTGCAGAAACTGAACCTTTCACGCAACCAGCTGGTGGTGATTCCTCCTTCACTAGCGAAACTGGACAGGCTGGTAGTGCTGAACTTGGGTGGTAACTGCCTCAAGTGTCTGCCTAAAGAGATTGGGCTGCTGAGGAACCTGAAGGTCTTGTTCGTCAATATGAATTGCCTGACAGAAGTGCCAGCAGAGCTCAGCTTGTGCAGGAAGCTGGAGGTTTTGAGCCTCTCTCACAACTGCATCTCACAACTGCCTTTGAGCTTCACCGACCTGACAAGTTTGAGGAAACTGAACCTCAGTAACAACTGCTTTGTGCAAATTCCCCTCTGCATTTTCGCACTGAGGAGCTTAGACTTCTTGCACCTAGGGTCCAACAGGCTTGAAAACATTGCAGAGAGTGTCCAGTATCTGGTCAATTTGCAAATCTTTATCGTAGAGAATAACAATATACGCACCCTGCCACGGTCTCTCTGCTTCATCACCGGTCTGGAGTTACTAAACGTCGATTACAACGCCATACAGACTCTCCCGGATGACCTCTACCTGCTGCGCCGGCTGCCACGCATCGCATGGAACCCGATGGACAAAGGCCTCCACATCGCCCACAACCCCTTGTCCCGGCCCCTGCCCGAGGTTGTCGAGGGGGGCCTGGACGTCCTCTTCAACTACCTCAGGGAGAAAAAGGAGCACAACTGAGTTTCTGCTGAGCTTGGGATTAAGCCTGTCATCAAGACTCAGTCGTACCGGAGCACTTCCCTACACAGGCATTTCCACTTCATAACGCTCGGATTTCGAAGACTGTGGATGGCTTTAGTAATGGTTGGAGGAAAGCAAGTAAAGTATGATGGTCTTGATTTAGTGTGTGAAGAGTAAACTTTCTAAAAATAGCCACCTCTGTAACCTTCAGTGTTGATGTGCTTGGTTTCTTTTAGGGAAAAAAAAGCCCAACAAACTTGTGATAAAATGTTTGCTCTTCGTTTGACAGAAACAAATTAAGGCAGACTGCTAGAAGTGCAGAAACGTGTATTTACCAGSTATTAGGTTGGAGGAATATTAATATAAATTGGATTTACTATATGTGATTGCAGTTGCACTTTAACTCCTGCTCACTTCTTCATATGTAGACAAACCACTACATAAACAAACACTGCTATCTAAGTGAATCTTAAGGAAAATGTTTCATTTACTTTCAGCAATGAATATATCCTGAGCTATATTAGCTCACAGACAAGTATATCACTGGCCAGTTCAATACCATTTGTTGTTTACCCCAAAGCTGTGTGCTGGCCTCTATAAATTACAGGTGAAGGCCTCCGTCGATGAGGCGATTTCCCAGTGCTTTGGAAGAAGACCCCAAACTTCCCCAAAGCCCCTAGCTGCCCTCCTGAGACACGCAGCCTTTCCTGCGGAGCCTCCGAGGATGCTGACAGCAGTGTGTCACGTCAGCCGGGAGCAGCATCCACACAAAGCAGAGAAATGAATGTGGGTCCTTATTCCCTCAAACGAAGGCTGTCAGGTGGAGTTGCTCGTTACTAAGATGAACAACTGCACTCCATTCTCTTTCCCGCGTTCCTGCAATCGGAGCCACGGAGTAAYTTTACTCAGGAGGCAGTAGGTCTCCTAAAGGTGAAATATTTCTTTCAGGAAAAGCAGCATCAAACCAATCATAGGCTTAAGTAAGAGCTTCAAAAACAAATATTTATTTCTGTGATTTTCAGTATTAGCCAGTAGCATAAAAGTCAGGTCTTATGTGGTTTCTTATATTGATCTTCTGTGAATGTCCTTCATCAAAGTTTTATCTGGTAATAAAGAGGCAGTATGAAAGAGCTGTTAACAATTTATGCAACCTGTTTTTTCTGTTGCCTCACACCAGTGTAAAACAGAAGCAACTCTGTTGAAATCAGTTGAGGTAAATGCTTGTAACGGCAGCATAAAAGAGGAACGAGCCTGTAATTCTTGAGCTAATTAAGAGCATTCAAAGCCACTTTTAAAGTCCTTCCTATCCTATGTCAAATCTCAGGAATCAATGATTACTTTCTAAAACATAATTTGCTTGAAATTACGGAAGGTTGTGGAAGGCTGATCGTGGAAGGCTGATCGTGCTTCTAGTGAAGTTAATGGACAATCCCTGGCTGAGGGAAAAGCTCTTCAGCAGAAGTAGAAGCAGCCTGATAACAGCAAACAATTATGTAATTCATAGGTACATGCAAGCAAACACAGCACCTTTGGCCACGCTAACATTATCAGTGCAGTACTGAACGTAGCAATGAAGAATCGGTGCTCACAGAATATTCCACTCCAGGGCTGCTTGCCCTGATGTTCTATTATGTTGGATTGTTTTGTTTATCGTTTGTTATCTTAATCGAGAATTTCAGTGTTATACTCAGGAATCACAGTTTCCAAGTGTGTAGTCAAGGACAAATCTTATGCTTCTAGCAAATGAGAAACCTTTTTGAAAGGCACATTTGCTCGAACATTAAGCAAACAAACAAAGCAAGTAAACAAACACCAAAGCACAATTATTTTGTGACTTTTTTTACTTAATATGTGTTTCAAATGCAAAGATATTTTATGTGTAGCTTTGCATGTATTTATTTCACCCATGCAATGAGATTTATAGCAAAGTTCCAAGATTTTTAATGAACAATATGTCTAATAAATTAATATGTGATTCAATTAGTGACAAGAAATAAAGCTGCAATTACTTATAGAAATACCAACAGATAATTCTTGGAGGGGATTAGGCACAGATTATTAACTTTTCTAAATGTCCATTTCATATCCTTAAGTCTGGCATTCACATAAACACTGCAGTCATGCACTAGTGCTTTGCAGGAAAATTAGATGCCTATGGCATCAATCACCTGAAAAGATTTTCCACGTATCAGTATCCAGGATTATATGACACCAGATAGCCTCTGATGTGATCTGAGTAGAAGTGGTATGCACAGTAATTTACATGGAAGATGTGAGACTGGACTCTGTGTGTTCATTAGGATACCACTTCGGATGGTGAGAAACAGTGCATGATTCAAGAAAATGGTCTCCAGACAGGGGATTAAAAGGCAAATCTGACATAATCAAATGCATCTGGAAAAGTAGTTATAATATGAAGTGCAATACCAATAATTTAAAATTATTCAATTATTCAGTTGAATAATAACCACCTTTTACTCAAGCTAATAAACCTTTTTAAGCATACGAAACACATAGAAGTGTCTGCCTTTTTAAACAGAATAATAAAATTCATTGAATAAATGGTACTTTAATGTATAATTCAGATTTTACCATTAAGAAGATAATTTCTACTGAATTTCTACTGAACTGCTTTAGTCTTTCTTTCATTCCTCAATCAAGACCCTTAGAAATAGCTTTCTCAGAGATACAGAAAATTATCTCACATGACTAAAGGTAGTGTTCTGGACTCTTCCTGTAAAAAGAAAAGACTGTATATCACTGTGAATGTATAGAAATATGCATGAGAGGCAAATAAAGATATATGTATTTACATCTGAGAGGGAGCAAGGTAGAGAAAGCAAGCAAGAGGTGCAGGAGGGAGACAGAAAACGTGATGTCACACGCTGGCCCTAGTTTTGAGCAGGGAATTAGAAAAGAATTGGTGGATGTCAGCAATGTCATCTGATATTAGCTGTACAGACGACAGGGAAAAAAGGAGCTGAAACACTGCAGGGACTGTAGTCATATCTCATAATATATGACAACACTACCACTTCTATGTGTATATTAAATGATACGAATTTGACTTATAATCTTTCAGAGCACTGTATGTGGAATATTACACTTGTTTCTAGTACTTTCTGAAGTTTTCTCATCCTAAGTCTCACAGCAGYGTAACTTTTGATGCATCTATTATTTTTGTTGTTATTGGTGGCTATTCCATTCTTCAAAGGAATGGAAAAAGTGGGACCCACTCGTGGAAAAGGATACTCTCTTGGCAGGGTGACTTTTCTATGACTATTRCTCAGAGAAGCTCTCAAAGAGCATAGAAAAATTCTTGATGTGGATGAAACAAAGGGCAAAGCACAAGAACAAAGTAGAAAGAACATAGTCAGGGGTCAAATGGTTGGGATAAATGTAGTATACAACAGGATTATACAATTTGTTCCCCAGCTATCATCAAATACACTGGTGGTACATTTGGTGAGGCGAACAGATTCCACCTATCTTTATTTTAAATCGAAAAGAAAGCTGCATTCTATGAAAAGTTTAAAGTCTAGTCAACAAGCAAAGCTTTTGAAAACTGGAAGGTTTCAGGATCTTGGCCTAGCCAAAGTTAGTGACTTCAACCTTTAACTGAAAGGAAAACATTTTAATCTAAAGTGTTCCTGTAACACCTCACTGGAAGTTAAAGCTGAAACGTGTTGTACCTACTGCTCTGGAGCTACTGGCCAAACCTGCCACRTGGGCAAACTTCTTCACACTGCTTGTGACTGATGACTTCTCAAAATCCATTCCAATGTCCCTGCAGCCCTGTGGGGCACCCATGGGCATGTAATCTGGCCAGGAACACCAGCCTGTTACATGAGTGAGGCAGCAAGAACATACAAAGACCAATTTCCAAGATGCACTGGGGTGGCATTTCAAAACAGAATTTTTCAGATTCCAGCTGAATGCTCTTGAAATTCAGATTAAAGATTTTATGATTATTACTTTGGTTGAAAAACATGTCAACATTTTTTTTTCCAACTTGCCAATATTTTCTCCATACTTTTCTTCATTTTCATCAAAGTTCCTTTTTTTTGGTCAAACTCAAGAACAGTTTATAGGCAATTTTACTATAAGAGTATGCATTCTGCAGTTTAAGCTTTTTAGGATATAAATAAATTCATTTCCCATTACTACGCTGTATCTTCGGGAAACCATATCTTTCGGTTAATATTTTTAAGAACCTTACAGTCATCATTTAAGTGAAGGAGGACGCATCTAAAAAGTATTATGTTGATCCTGGAGAGATTTGAATACATTCTTTACTTTGCTAGGCCAGCATATTGCTTGAAAACAGAGCATATAATTTCCATAAGTAAAAAAATCATTGATACTTCAGCTTATTTCTTTTTTTTTTTTAATACTTTGGGTTGGAAGGGACCTTTAAAGGTCATCTAGTCCAACCCCCCCTGCCATGGGCAGGGGACATCTTCAACTAGATCAAGTTGCTCAGAGCCCCGTCCAACCTGACCTTGAATGCTTCCAGGGATGGGGCATCTACCACCTCTCTGGGACACCTGTTCCACTCTTTCACCACCCTCACTGTAAAAAATTTCTTCCTTGTATCTAGTCTAAAGCTACCCTCTTTTAGCTTAAAACCATTCCCCCCTTGTCCTATTGCTACRGGCCCTACTAAACAGTCTGTCCCCAGACGTCTGTCCTATGACCTGCCACTGGATGCTCAACTTAGTCCTTAAGGATATTGTGCAGGATGGATAGTCTAACATTGTTAGCCCAGGTGGTGTTATATTTAATAGGTCCCATTAATAAAATTCCCCATACTAGGACATCCCTCTTTAAAAAYGTTTATAGGCAAAAGGCTATTCTTGACATACTCTAGCATCTACTCATTTCCTTAACCGAAGAAGAAAAGAAGCCTCAAAGGTCTTCACCACATGAGAGATAAATAAAGGTAAATAAAGAGAGACAAAGAAAGAAAGCAAAGAAAATGAACTAATCATCTGGTCAGTATGGTTTCACCACATCCCAAGGGTAAATTTGCTGCACAACCTTCAGACAGCAGTTCTTGAGTGATTCAAGGAGTGTTTCAGACTGCCTTGCACAGTTCTATTAAGTAATATGTATGAAAATAATTTTATAAAAATAACAATATATAATAATAACAATATATAATACTTTCTAAAATATTAAGAAAATATGCATAYTATTATGTCACATGTGCTTCTGCAATCCACACACTGAATCCCACACAGTGGGAACTGAAATCCTGAAACAGCTACAGCCAAAGGAAAACTTCCGCTGACTGTAGAAGGGCCTGCATTTATACGAGAATATATACATTTACCATTTTATATATGGCAAAGACAAGATTTAGAAACTCAGTAGATGTTTAAATGGGTATGAGGCTTTAGATATATTGGGACAGAGGTACACTTCAATACTCACAGGTGGAGTAAGTCTAAAAATCCTTTTATAAAATTGCATAATCCTTCCTCTGTACAAGTAACAGGCAGAATAATAATTATAAAAGGTGATAAAAGAGACGCTGAAACAGCTCTCCTTAGAAATGTATTAGGTTATCTGAACACCCTGAATATCCCAAGAGGAAATCCAATTCATATAAAGATTTTTAATTGTGGGAATTACATAAGAAATGTTTTTTCTCCCTCCTAGCAATCCAGAGAAAAGCAGACTGCTGGCATTATTAGTTTTAAATTCTTCTTTCATCCCCCACCACCATTGATTCCATGCATTTATCTGTGGTGCAACAAGGGCCAACCAGCCTTCAAAAACTAACCCTCAGCACTGTCTTCTGCAGCCCAGCGGTGCCGGCAGCGTCCTGCACCGGTACAGCCGCCTACCGCACCGGACTACGTTGCAGGGTTTAGCAAAAAAGCCTGAAATTTATACTCCAATGTATGTGGAGTCATCATGCATGACTAAAAAGGTGGTTTCCAGTGAAGCAGGAAGTGTAGCAACAGCTTCAGAAAAGGTGACTGCAAATTATGCTGCCTCATAAAGTGAGCTTACTCAGGCAGACTGAGAAGACGACCAAAGGGCAGAGGTTTATGCTTTCCTAGGGCTCAGAGGAGTTTCAGATACCCTAAATTCATTGATGGATAGCCTGTTTTTAATTTCCACTTCCCAGGCATTAAAAAAAAATATTTCTCTTTTCTTTTTTGGTACAACTCTTTGAGGGAAATATATGTTGCTCCCTTTTCTTCCTGACCTCCAGCCTTTGCTTCATGGGCRTATTCACAGAAGCAACAAACTTCTTTTCCCCTCCCGCAAAGCCGGTGTTGCCAGGTGTGGGTGGGTGTGAAAAGGTACCGAGGGTCCGACCTCTCTCCCGCCACGCAAGGAGGGCAGGACGGGGCAGGCTGTCAGGCTGAACAACCACCGGTCATGAGACAGGTAACCTACCCAAAACAGGTATTGTGCTCACGACRCCAGCTTTATGCACCTGCCTTACAGGTTTCAGACAGTGGTTAGTCTCCAGACACTGTTTCCATGGTTGATAGACAGAGATGGACGCATTACTCCCGGGAGGCACCGGGAAAGGAAAGTTGCCGAAGTGCCCCATGTTGTCCCAGGGTGTCTCCCCGCTGGCTAGAGAGAGCCCCAGGACATCTGCAGCCTAATTTAGGCATCTGAAGTAAGGTCAGTGAAGCTGTAAGGTACAAAAACCTTCCTTCTCCTGGCCTTGCCTCTGCAGCATGTGTGCACAGGACACGAAGCACTCTCTCTCAATATAGAATAACATTCAGACTTGCTGAGAAGGGTTGGAAGATACATCAGAGAAACACCAACACACCTACAATGCCCTGTGCCAAATGTTTTCAATGGCAGAAAATCCTTTCTCCCTAGCTATTAAAATGCTCCATCTCAAAATAGGGTTAAGCAGGACACATTTAAAAGTAGCCTCTGTGATTTTTAGAAACGGCATTCCAAAATCAGCTAAAAGAAATTACCAAGTGAGTAACAGCAAACTGTTACAGCAAAAAAATCGCTTCCATCTAGAAAACAAAGTAATTTTCATTATACTTTCCTTGCTTGTTCCTTGTCCTTTTTGGTTTTAAAAATGTAATGGAAGTCTCTGTGTGTATATATGGAGTTTTGTATTGGTCCATGCATTATCGCTCTCTACAACTACCTGAAAGGAGGCTGTAGAGAGGCGGGTGTTGGTCTCTTCTCCCAAGTAACAAGTGATAGGACGAGAGGAAATGGCCTCAAGTTGCGCCAGGGGAGGTTTAGATTGGATATTAGGAAAAATTTTTTCACTGAAAGGGTAGTCAGGCATTGGAACAGGCTGCCCAGGGAAGTGGTGGAGTCACCATCCCTGGAGGTGTTCAAAAAACGTGTGGATGTGGCGCTTCGGGACATGGTTTAGTGGGCATGGGTACTGGGTTGATGGTTGGACTCGATGATCTTAGAGGTCTTTTCCAACCTTAATGATTCTATGATTCTATGATTCTATGTATACGTATCTTCCCTATAGGAGACAACAGAGGCTATCGGTGGTTCCTAAATTGTTTGCCTGTGTAAGCAGACAAGTCTCTCTGGCATAGAGTAATATAGTGTCCTGTGAATGGCACTGATGGGAGCGCTGACAAATCCAGAAGAACAAAACCTTCACTTTGGGAAATTCATTCAATCAAGCGTGACTGGGTTAAGATAATGCCTTTCCATAGCCATTTCTGTGCACAAGGGTCCTGTGTATCTTTCAGCACACTTACCTTCTCTTTCCAGTTGGAAAATAACACTGTAAAGAATAGATTGTGATGTGGTGTTTGTGTCTTGTGTCCACATACAAATGAAGCTACAAAGATACTAACCTTGAATTCAATTTATTAAAAAAAAATCCCTCTGAGCATGTGTGTGTGTGTGCATTTGCGTGTGCATATGTCTGGAGGTATTTGGGAAGTTTTTACAATGCTTTGCAATGTCGTATCTGAGGAATACGTGTGAGCTGACTGAAAACTAGAATATTCCACTGCAAATAAAAAGCTGATAATTTAGCATCAAAGCTGGACTTAAAACACATGGTGGCAAATTACATTGCTTTTGAATATCATGTACATTAGTTTTTCTGGGTGTTTTTTAGTGTTAGATATCACAAAGCTCATTCGGACTTTTATTAAGCAACGTGGGGATTTAAAATATGGAAGAATTTGGATTCAGTCTTTTTTTTATTGATCAATAATCATACAAACAGATACATTCATTTTCTGTTACTCACTAAAATTTTAGTAGCTCTTGCAGTGAACTATCTGAAATGCATTCTTTAGCCCATCGAAGAAGAAAAGAAGTTAAACTCTACACAGCCTGATTTGTCTAAGAAAATTTATAGATCTGACACAAAACTAAATACTTCTGGAGTTCAGTTTGGTCCGGGTGTGCCAGTTTGGCACAAATGGAAAAGGTTAGAGAATTTTTACACCCGGTTGTATGGGCTACTCCTGGAGACTGGGCTTGACACACAGCTGGTTCAAAATGTAGTTTAACTTCAGAAGAACTTTAGTAGTTGGTTGTTCATCAAAAGCTGATGTATGTTTTAACCCTCCTCTTCAATCTCCATATTTTGTTTGGATAAGTTAATATAACAGTCTTTACCATGAGTCTTAATAACCTCTTCTTACACTGTATGAAAACATAAAGCCAGACTCTCACAGACTTCAGGTACTACATTTTCTAGTCCTCCTTGGAGGACCAGAGATTGCTCTGGTCTAAATGATCCAGCAGGGCTTGGAGAACAGAAAGCAAATGAATGCTCTTAGTTAGACTTGGTAAGTTTTCAGTTTCGCAAAGCCCATACCAGGGATAGATTTGATTTATTTCTTATTTGGCTCAAAGTTATGAATTTACAGCAGTTAACATGTTTCATCCTCCTTGGACTGGCATGCAGATATTAGAGTGCATGGGTGAGAAAATTCATCCAGCATCTCCAAATCCTCATAAGGACTAGCCTTAGGGGAGGATGTGGAAATTCACCAGGAACTCAAAATTCTCTCTGGTGTATCAGGTGTCCATTAGAGAGGCTATTTAATGTTCTTTAGCTAGGCTAATATGTTGCAAAGCAGTGACATTTCAAGACTTATCCGTGAAGCTAAKAGCTTTTTTCAGTAAGTCATTTTCACATTTACATCAATTTAGCATAGTGTAGATTTGGATAAAGATAAGCATAGCTTTTCTCTTGCTAGTGTTGCCAGGGTGATGAGTCACCGAACTGGGATTTCTGCAGCAGCCCTCCCTCTCTCTTGTACTCCCCAAACCAGCAGATGGCTGTTCTGAGCAGGACCTAGGCTTGTGTGCATATTCAACACCAAATAGACAGCAGAAATGCCCCGTGTTTGCCTTGCCGCAGTTCATACTAGCAACAGTATATTTTAAAATATCAGATAAATAATAAATATAAGGGGGGCAAGGGGGAAAGAATTGCCACTTCAGAGGCTACTGCTAGACATCTAGTCACTTTAGTAAGAAGCCAGGTCAGCTGATGTACAGGTTCTTCTATACTAGCTATCTGCATTTTCCCATTAATTCTGTTGCCTTTTTCTTTTCATTTGTCCTTCCGCCTTTTATTATGTTCTCTCTTTTCTATTGCTACCCAATCTCCTCCCTTTTTTTGTTTTGCCTCTTTGTTTCTTATTAACAAGTTTCAACGTTTTTAATTAAAGTTGACTGCTTGACTGATGTCAGTTCAACCCTCCTTTTCTGAATTTGCCCTCCAAAACAAGTTAATCATTAGCAGAGGCCTGTCTTCATCAACCACACAGGGGAATAAAAAAAAAAAAAAAAAAGGAAGACAAAAGAAAAAAAGAAAAACAACAAATAGAATAAGTGAAAAATGACGAACAAGCCTCAGGAAGCAGTAACTAGCCTGAAAACCAGAATATACTTTGCACTTAGTGGCATTTTTCTGTGCTCCTGTAGCTCATAAATCCTCAGTCTCTAATACGATTCTAGATGGACATTTATGTTAACCAGTTACTGAAGGGCTATTGCAAATGTTAAAGACATAGGAAAGGGTCTATGCACAACTGTGAACAAACAAGAAGTCCTGTCCTCGCCTGACTTATTCTCCAGAGGTCCCCTCCTGTTCCCAGTGAAGCTCTACATAAATTCACTGCCTCTGTTACCTGTATTTTGGAAGTGAGGAATTTCGATCTCCCTGGTTGTTATATTGCTACAGAATGATTTAGAAACATGTAAAAGCAGGAATAGATTCTCTTGTCTAGCCCCAGATTTTGCCATGTGCTGTAGACGATGAGATTTATGTCTAGTTCTCCATTTCTGCTGTAAAAATATGCCCGCCTCACTCCCTTCCACCTGGGTGCAATACACTCCTACTCTTTGGTGTCAGGCCCTTAAAAGGGAAGCTGCAGCCTGAGGCTGGAGCAATGATGCGTAGCCACAATTACAGAGAGCGGTAGCAATTACGCTGTTCACAGAGAGGTGCTCACTTTAACTTCAGGACAGGAGGAAAAAAGGTAGGATAAAGAAAGGGAAGACAACAGGATCCAGTAAAGAAGCACAAATTTGCTTGCCTGGTTTGGGCTGACCTAGCTGATGTGCATGTGTTGTGTGAAGCTCAGCACTGCCCTGCCATGAATGTCAGTCAATTTTTTTGTGGGTGGCTCTCCTTGCATGGGGTACTCATCCCAGCAAAGCAGGACCAAGGGAACTGCTCCTACAAACCTCACCTCCCGTTGAGTACAGTGGGAACTGTAGTCATGCAGAAGTGAAGAGGACTGGACCCAGTGTACATAGGGCATTATGGTATAAGATATGTTAACAGCATAATAGTATAATTTATCCACTAGTTCTGGAAGGAATCAATCAGGGCTGAAAATAATGTTGTTGCTGGGTGCCTGAAGACACGTCTAGCTCCATGGAAGCTGGTGCTGCATCAGTTTTGCATTTAAGGGACAGACACAAAAACTCTTCTGCCTCCGAGGAGAACCTCCTGCTTCAAGATCCATAGAAACTCAGATAGATCTGAACTGACTACAACAATCAGTTTTAAAGTCCTGTCTCAGCCTGACACTACAAAGCATAAATCAAACCACTGTACAGTATCACTGAACAAATGCAGTTAGAGTCTTATTACATAAAAGCAGGCAAATAATATGACTAGAAGGGCATTTTAATACATTATAGTCGTTACTTGGTAGTTTGATGTCAAATATATGAAATATTAAGCAAGATACAATAATCCCTCTAGTAATGTAAAAATGTTCACATTTTTAATCTAGAGATCTCACTGATGAGGCATGATTGTTCAACATCCTAGAAGGCAGCTTTCTAAATTATGCTATTCCCCATGGCAAGTGAAGGACAGATCACAGACTTAATGGAAGGAGCATTTTCGTTTTCCCTGTCGAACAATGGGATTTACATTTCAGCCCTCCAGCAAGTAGAGTTACTCATGATACCTTCTAAATTAGTACTACCTCATAAGTTGCACCCAGGGTACCTCCTAAATTAACAAGTAATACATTTAGGAGTCCCTGAAAGGCTTATTATCTCCTGTCTCATATATCATTAGCACTGTATATAATTTCTGACACAGTGTGCCCACCCCTTCTTCTAGTGAAAGATTCCCATAGGTTAAATAGGGCATTGTAGAGGTCCGTTTCTGGCTTCCCATTGTATTTCTGTATCTGCAGAGGAATTAAGGCTAACTGCAAACGAAACATTCCCCTGGCCTTTCAGTTTATGTGCTTTCATAGCCACAGAATAACAGCAGAATTGCCAGTCCATTATGTTATCATTTCTATTTGATGGTATAAAAGTAAATGCTATATTCATAACCCCATCTCCAGATGAAAGAGAGCTGTCATTCCAAGGTTAGGATATTTGCTTCTGTATCCCAAGCCCTCCTGGCTGTTTCAGATACCTCCGCTGCTGTAGTCATCTTCGAGCTGCTCATGCACCTCTGTGTCACCACTCAGGGTAGTGGCAGGAAAAAACACAGGGAGAAGAAATGCTGATGCAACAGTTCCCGTTGGGAAGTAGCTGCTCATTAATATGCTCTCAGGCTGTCATACTTTGAGATGCTGGTCAAAGGTGTTTGGGAAGCTGGAAATCAAGAAATGTTCACCTCTTCAGCCTTGTCTGCACTAAGAATTTAACTCATTGCTGACAAAACACATCAGCAGCTGGAGTAGCTGGAGCAGCACTCACACAGGTATAGCCAGAGCATGGAGATACTGCTAATAGCTTAATACAATCCCCCCCAGCCCTTGTCTGAGTTCCGCCACTGTCTCCTTCTAACACAGAGCATGCCTGTGGCACCGGAATCCAGTTGCTTCAAAAGGAATCCAATTGCTTCAAAAGGCTTCGTTCGCTTAACACCAGTGTCACATGCCTTCATCCCAAGGAGAGAGCTGGCAGCAGCAAGCTGTTTCTAGGCAAACTGGATCCCTGCAGGCATTTGGTGTGACAAAGGCGCCTGAGATGGGGCATGGCCATCGCTGGCAGGGGTTAGAGCGATTCCTCACTTCCCTGAGGCAGTTCCCATGGCCACCCCTGCTGAAGTTCAGCTACTTTCCCTCAGCAGGTGTAAGGCCGAGCAAATGCTGAATCTTCTGACTTCAGAAGGAACGTTCATCACCTTATTTAGTTTTTATTGTGCTAACTAGAATAACTTGCTTCTATGAGCTTTTAATAATGTTCTTAACTGTAGCTAATAATCATGGCACAAAGATGCCCATCATCTTCTTGGAAATGGGAGGCCAAGAGTTTACACAACAGGAGGGTGGGTTGGTTTTTCAGACTCAATGAAGACATATATTATACTTCTCTCTGGAGATACCTCCCAGCTACTCAGTGAGGTGACAAAGAAACAAATCCATCTACAGACTCTTTGTCACTTCTTTTGTGAATAGCCACCATTTGTGTTATAAACATTTTAACAAAGACACATTGAGCTAAATTTAACCCTATGAATTTGATGAGTTTAGTCCATTGACTTTGTGGAGGAAAATACAGAGCTGAGTCTTGTTTCTGATTAAGCTCATGAGTACAAAGAACTCTTTCAAAAATCCCCACTGTGGGACCTCAGCCAGCAGAGGCCCATAATCAAATAACGGGAACTTGTTATCACTCTTTGATTATAAGTATCTGTTGGCTAAATATGCACAAAATTAGTATCTCTTATTTTTAACAAATAATCTTGTTGCATTTATTTTTAAAGAACAGAGACTCCACTCTCTATTTTTGAAGGTCCCACTAACTAACTTAAATATGGTCGATAGAATTCCAGAATGACTAAATTTGATTTGTAATGAGAATCAGATCAACAGATTTTTCTTATCTCGATGCAAATGTCCTTCATCTATGTGAATTAGGAGTCTCAGTCAACTCTGAATTGACTCTCACAAACTCCCAGAATTCAATTTCCTGAGCAGGAGATAGTATAGATTAGTTTGATTTATAATAAATTTCAACCCTCCCAAGGTAGCTACTGCCAGCAGTGTCTCCTCTTTCAGAGCTGTAGATCTTAAAATATAGGAGTCAGATACTGAGGTTAATAATTAATGTGAAGTCTCCATATCTTATAGCTATTCCAATCTAAAGTAATCATATGAAATTCCAAAAAGCCGAAAAAGAGACAGAAAGAAAATCACAAGAAATGCATCCTTGAGCCTATGTGCGTTAAGGCAGTGATTCAGGTACTTTAGTGATGGAGTGTGCGTTCATTCATTACCAGCAGAGATCGGGATTCATATTTTGAACCCATGCAGGAGCTGACTTCAGTTCTTGGAGTTCAGCTTTCTTCATAGCAAACACTTCATCACAAGTTTTATCCCTTTCTGAAATTCAAATTTATGCCCTTGATTGCAAAGATCAGGTCTGCAATATGAAGTGTCTCTGAGTTACCGCAGAGCATCTGTTGCCCCAGAATCCCACACTGCCTTATTCCAAAAGCCTCGCCTCAACCCGTCATTAATGAGTCTAGGAACAGTAGCAGAGGACATAGAGGGCAGCTTGGAAGTCTGCAAATTAACAGAAAACCAAAGTTTAACACCCACAGCAGAAAAATTGAAGGGATTCTGTAGCACATGTGCAAAAAGAATAACTGCCTGAGCAATGATCGAACTAGGAAAATGAGTAGATGCTGGAGTATGTCAAGAATAGYCTTTTGCCTATAAACATTTTTAAAGAGGGATGTCCTAGTATGGGGAATTTTATTAATGGGACCTATTAAATATAACACCACCTGGGCTAACAATGTTAGACTATCCATCCTGCACAATATCCTTAAGGACTAAGTTGAGCATCCAGTGGCAGGTCATAGGACAGACRTCTGGGGACAGACTGTTTAGTAGGGCCYGTAGCAATAGGACAAGGGGGGAATGGTTTTAAGCTAAAAGAGGGTAGCTTTAGACTAGATACAAGGAAGAAATTTTTTACAGTGAGGGTGGTGAAAGAGTGGAACAGGTGTCCCAGAGAGGTGGTAGATGCCCCATCCCTGGAAGCATTCAAGGTCAGGTTGGAYGGGGCTCTGAGCAACTTGATCTAGTTGAAGATGTCCCCTGCCCATGGCAGGGGGGGTTGGACTAGATGACCTTTAAAGGTCCGTTCCAACCCAAACTATTCTATGATTCTATGATTCTGTGACAGGGAATCACCTTACCAAAACTCCCTTCCTACTCTGTCCTAGACATTTTTTGGGGGAACTCTTAAAAAAAGTAAGGGTGTTTGAGTAAARGCTAAAAATATTAGATGCGTAAACCATGGATGTGTGGGTTACAGATTTAAATCCACCAGAATTGTGCACGGAGTGGCCACACCTGTATTTTATGAGTTTTGTCAGGTTCAATCTTTAGAAGTGAGCTTTGAGAGCTAGTGATGAAAGGCATTATAAAAATTCATAATATTGATTAGACTTTTCTGTTATAATTGCTGTGAAAAGGACTGTGCATAAAAATATGGATTGAAACCGACACCAGATTTGCACAAGTAACAGAAAGCCCTTTTACAAGGTGACAGAAAAACATCATACAAAAGAGATCGGTTAGCAGCTGTTTGGTTGTGTGCACATTCACGACGTATGTCTCACTGACAGACTGCTTTATAGTGGACTGATCCTTCACTGAGTGTCTGAGCATGGGGTCCTGTTATGCCAAGAGAGAGAAAACCTTTTTTTTGATGGGCAATGTCTCTAATAAGGACAATCCAGAAATRTTTTTTTCGGGAAGCTTGTATACACATTTGGGTAAAAAGGCTGGACCAGAGGAAAATCTGGGTTTCATCCTGCCCTCCTCAGCTCAGTGCTACATGGAGGCTCTCAGGTTCGCTGCCATCGCTGCAGCAGAGCGGGAGGCGTCTAAAATCAGCTTGCTTCCGCAGGGGAGTACGCGGCAGATGGCACTGTTGCTTCAGCAGTCCTGCATCAGTCTCTTTTTCCCTTTGTAGGAAGTCCCAGGTACATTTTGCCTTCCTACCCTCCCTCCTTCTGTGGGATTTTACCCCATTTTCTGTGATCAGGTCCACCCACACCCGAGCGCGATGCTGCAGCGCTGGGGTCCCTCGGTGCGAGCATCACCTCCTGGGCAGCCCTGCATCCACCCCGCTCGTTGCTTGACACCACACCGACTTCTGGCAGTTGCTTTATGTAGGGAAAACCTTGCATTTGCATAATAATTTAATCCCATTGGTTCCCTTGTATGCCCAATTTAATTAGTTTGTAACATTTCAGTAGTGTTTTTCTCAGATGTTAATAGCATGTTGGGGAAGCTGAGCACGTTTATGCCATGTCTTTTCACTTGGAGCGCACACGGACTTGCATCTCTTTCCACAACTTTGTCTCGGCAATTTTTTTCATTTGTTTTTTTTATGCTAGATACCTTGATGCTTATCTCCATTCATTTTATAATTCTTATGCCAAACAATTTTTTTTAAAAAGGCTAATATTTCTGGGTTTCCCTTACCCCTTTATCATGAGTCATTTAGGTGTTAAATTAGTTTAGACTTTCCTAGATGTGTTCTAATTAGAGAGATACTTGTTTATTTACCACTGGCTGCATATGCATGAGCTGGCTTTTTAATGCAGTCCTATCCTGAAAGCTGTTGAAAGCTTCCACTAAAATCAACCAGCATCAAGGCAACTGGAAACTTATCGGAGATTTAGTCAAAAAAATAACTGAGGAATTGTAACTGCTTTATGTCTATCCTGGCAAATGCTTACCCAAACAGGACTCTGCCCTGTTAAAAAGCATAGACTTGGTGCCAAAATGTGTAACGGGTGCCTGGCCACCTACATGGAAACTGAACCCCACCATTTGGCACCATTTCTGCAAAAAAAGAGTTTGGTGTTTCAGATCAGGGAGGTGAGTGTCCCACAAGAGGAATGGGAGCTGCCTAGTGCAGTTAATAGGAAACCCCAGGCACAGAGGGGTGTCTGGATCGCACCCCCCAGCTCAGGTCCTGTTGCCTGAACCAAAGTTGCAGGCAACATCTGCTGTGCCCCTGGCTCCGACAGCTAGGACTCTTGTCTGAGGGTAGCGACCCACATTTCTTCTTTGCTTGAGCTGGACATGGATCATTGTTATTCTCTAGAACATGGGAGGAACGTGAGGTATGGGTGCTGGCACGTACTTCGTATTTGTCCGAGAAGTAGGAAACCTTCCCCCCAGGCTGAGATTGTTCATACCTATTTTTACCTCTTCCTGTGGAAGTGGTGGAATAGTAGAGAAAGAAAAGTGACTTTCATGGAATATACAATATCAAAGCAAGCCTGACTTGAGATCCTGGAAGCTAGGGTCCCCTCAGGTGGTTGAGGTATTACTCTTGTTTGGACCCCAGCCTCCCAGCACTTTGGGTCAAAAAGGAGGTACTTGGTAAAGGTGCCACCAGGATTAAGTGACTGTTGAGTGCCAAATTCACAGTCACAGTTTTGAAATTAGGCACTAAATCCTGTTTTGTTAACTAAAGTTATGTCTACGCTGTGGAAGTCAGGAATTCTTCCCACCGTCTGTTGTCGAGGAAAACCATAATCATGTACTGCTGCCATTTTGAGACAAATTTTGCTGTCCATCACCCTTTTGCAGAGTCCCTTTGGGCCTTGAGCTTCTTGCAGGGTGATTCAGTGAAATTCAGCATGTCCCAGTCTAGGTCTGGGGGCACAAGGCTTACTGAAAGTACTACCTTCCTCATCACTTTTGCCTTATAGCTTTGAACTAGAAGCATATTTGAGCCCCAGCAATTTAAGACAGATTTTTGTGTCCATCTGAAGCCCACATGTCTTCCAGAATTGTAGATCTAAATGAGCCTTAAGGCAAGAATGATAAAACGTAATCCTTGGGCATGCACAGGGGAGCAATGGCTGAACCAGGAACACACATGGGTGCAGGGGCTTCCTGGMTGCTAGGACAATGGAAATTATAGGAACTACTAATTTGGCATGAAATCCTAAAATCCTGTGGTGCCTTTTTGTCACCCTGTAAATGTTCAGTATTTTTGTTTGTGATAGGAGTTAATTGACATTAAGGGATTTAAATAATGAAAGACCTATGGTTAGGTCCTCCCTTCAGTTTTCCTAGAAATGCAGGATTGTTCCTTACAGCACAGAAATGTTCATCCTCTTTAGGCAAGAAGTGTTGCCCTTTTGGTTTGTTTCTGGCTGCATTTAGCATCAAAATTAATCTTACTATGAAAGCAATCAGAAGAAAAAAATAATGTGTGTGTGTTTTCTTGGAGAATGAACACAAACATTTGCAAAACAAATGCAAAAACTGTAGATTGAATTATATAATCCTTACTCACATGAATATTAACTGGAACTATCCACATGAGTAGATGTTCCAAAAGCAAATCAGTATCTCATAGGCTTGCTTTTGTTTGAAGACAACTGGAAAACAATGTATTCTTTAATGACATATATATGTTAATACAAATTGTATACTCTCCACTAATCTAATACTCATGAAATGAGCACATCCATCATGGAAATTAAACAATATCTTCTTACTTGAACAAATTCTGCAATGAATATGTTACAAAAATAATTAAGAGATAATGTCAATTGGCTAGAACTTTATCATAAGAGAATGGTCTCCATTTGTAAGATTAAAAAAGCCCAAGACAAATCATGGAMAGTTATAAAATAAACTCACAGGCATGTTTTTTCAAACTATGAGACATATTCTTTGGCAATATTTTATTATAATGATATTGTTTCTATTAAATCAGTTGATTGAGGGATGCTTTGGACAGCTGACTGACAATTGTTCTCTGTAACATTTTGGAAAATCTGGGTCTTGATTAGCTTCAAGAATAAATTTTTTTTTTCTCCTAGCCATTTGTCAGCTCTATCAATAAAATAATAATTTCTTATTAATGTGCTATGTATTTTTGAAGAAGGAGGCTATTTTATTTCTTTATATAGCCAATTAGACATGACAAGACATGCTTTGAATACATCACCACCCACTCATTTCTTCAGCAATGTCCATAAGAAAGGAGTAAAAGAGGTATTTTCAAGCATCAAAAAAACTCTTGCTAATGTTTGGTTTCAAAGACAGGAAAAGGTCAGTTTGGTTCTTATTTAATCTCAAGCTTTTCCTTGGGGCAGAAAACATTGATATTTTCATTCCTCTTAGGTATACTGGATTTTGCCACATTTTCTTCATATTGGCTGAATAGACTGCCTCATCTCCTGCACTGCAAAGACAGACAATGTTCTGCAAAAATACAAAATGCCTAACAGCCTCTAGGAATCTGCACAGAACTGGAAGCCACCATTTAACTCCCCATTCTGCCAAGTCTTGTTTATGTTTCCTAGTAGTTTCCAGCCTTTGTTTTAGACTTACAGGTACCATTCTAGGAAGCTATCAGGTTTTAGTCACTGGTTTTACAAATAATTTAAGAGAGAAGTTACACAGGTTTACTTCACACAGACATGGAGCCAGAAATCCATATTCAACTCCTCAAAAGCCCTGATGTGATCAGAAAGTATAACACCATGCAGAAGTCAGAGTACTGGCTATGAGAAACACAAGTTCATTTCTCTGCTGTAGCCTGTGAAAATCAAGCTCTAATTTTTCATGTCACAGAGACTCCTGCTACATGCTCAGTTTAAGCTGATTGCAGGGAATAGCTAAGGAGAAACAAAGCTGGAAAGCCTTAGCACTAGTTGGTGCAGACATTTCATCTTGAACAAGAGTTTCATGCACCTGTGAGAGCCATTAGCAAGAAACCTCTGATGTAGGTTCCTTCACCTCACTTCTAGGTGACCATGTAGGTGCTTCTGCATGTACAGGTGGGCTCTTTTGTGCTCACTTTTCATCTTCTTATTTCTTTTTTGTGTGATGGTATTGTTTCAACAGCAAGGGGAAAGGGACCTTCCACCCCAGATTAGTTTATGAGCTAGGCCAATCACTTCTTTATCAGGGTCACAGCAGAGGAGAGAATTGAACCTTKGTTTCTAATTTTCAAGATGAGAGCTTTCAGCCTTAGGTATACAAATGGAAAGGGAGCAGCATAATCTCTTTTTAAGGAGAATTAGCGAGTACTCTAGGTCATGTAGACAGGCAGCTCTGGCTAACGACAACTGGTACTTTTGGAGCCCATCTACTGCATCAAGCTTCTCACACATGGGGAGCTGCTAGGCACAAGTCCCAGCAGTTTGCAGAGTTTTGATGTCTCTGAGACCTGATGAAGGTGAGTCCCTGCTAACTGCTATTTGGATTTAAATCCAGGCTGAAGTTTAGAGTCAAGCTGAAGCAATTACTACTTTCTCCAGATGTTGTAAATGTTCTGATTGATGATATAAATGCCATTAGCAATAAGGACTTCTGGTTTGGGTGGGGTTTTTTAGATAGCAGTGATAGTTGTACACAATGAATGATTTGACTCATTATCTTTACTTTGACATTGTCATTAACTGTACCTATAAAAATACGTTTTACCTCTTTTAGAATATAGACCTAATCTTGCTTTCATTTAAGTTAATGGCTAAATTGCTATTGACTGTGGTGGGAAGAGCTCTATGCCCCTCTATATTTAACGGCTGTAATGTAATTGCTTCACTGTATGGATCGGTGTTTGTAATACAGGATTTAAGTTAATAATCCTTTTTATATTGCTATATATGTGAAAGGCAAAGTTATAATACAGAAATAATATGGTCAATGTTGGCAATATGGAAGATTAAATCATACAACTTACATTTTCCATAATAAATGTGCAGATTCTAATTAGAATTAGAACTAAAGTGAGCACTCTCTATGGATTTATCTTAACTCACAAGGATTATCTTCTGCTTTATAATGTGAATGCAGTCTTTATAAATTGAAAAGAAATAATGAACTTCCAGGTTGATTGAAGCTGTCAGAGTAACTGGGGCAAGTTAGAGCTTGAAGCCCATTGGTGAAGCAGATTTTAAAAATATATCCTTGCTTATCTCAACTCACATTCTGCCTCATTTGATAGGCTCAGGGCTTCACCTTTGCGAAGGAAAAGAYGTGATACATCATGTTTTGAAGAACATAAGCAGATTTGATAGAAGTCTGGAAGCAAGGACATACTTTCATGGAAATGCAAATTTAAGACTGCATGGATTTCACTCCCATCTCTTAAGCTACCACCTTGGACCATCTTCTTTTGGAAAAAACACACATTGCAGGTAAGTTCATTGTTATCAGTTTGGATTCTGAGTTTTCTTGAATCAATAAATACTTCTGAATTTCTAACAAGAATGCAAAATATTTGGTAACGTTGCACAAGGCCATTGAAAAGGGGCAAATCAGTTTACACAGTATTATTTGTGTAATTGGAGCAAGCATATATTTGGCATCACAAACCTGAAATAATTTATTATTGAGGTCATAGGGCATTAGTACATCAAGTGTCTGGTAACACAGCCAATATTTCTCTGTTCAGTTTGCTACATAAGTAAATATGCTGTGTAGTAGATAAAGTGGAATCAGATTATAATTTAGTCAACATAAAAAAACTAAAACACACTGGAGCTAGTTATCTAGAGACTCCCACAGCTAAACCTCCCATTTCATGAGAAGGAAGCAGCTCTGGTTTGTGCTGCCACTGCCAAAATAGAGGACAACCGCACAACACTGAACTACTCATTAGCACAGGCAGAAGTTTACCAGCAAAACCACTCAAGCACATATTTACTAGGGAATATCAGGAGCTATTACTCCCACCCCTCTTCTGTAGCACAYGTTCAATCAGTGCTGCAGTTTCCCTTGTGCCCTGCACTGGAGAATACACCTGAAGAAGTGCCCCTGAAGAAAAAATTTGTCTGTACCCATGAAATGAAAGACCTCCTCCTCTTGCCTCTTATGTAAATGTAGAAGGTGAAGGTGCCATGGGATCATGCAAGGGTGGGGTTGCTGGATCTGCATACTGCTCCCTGTATACTTGAGCTTGGGGGTATTGGTTTCTGTGAACGTGCTTTTGGGTAAAAGACATCTCTAATGCTCTCTGGTTTGCATATATGTCTTCGAGTAAGTAATTACCCCGTCAAAAACGGGTGAGGACCACAGTGCCAGCCTTTATTAGAAGTGTGTATGTCTAATTGCAAAACATAAGCCTCTGAGATGTGACCAAACCAAATTTCCACCCTCCCCCTCCCTTTAAAAAAAAAAAAAAAGCAGCTGTTTTCTCAGCAGTTGCAGAGCCCTCACAGCAGAGTTGGGAATGCCTCCCTTTCCCTTCCTCCCTCCCTCACAAAGCTGTAGACTGAAAATTAGGGCATGTCCTAAGCCATGAGACACTCTTCAAGCTTGGGGGTGGGAGTTGGGGTATTGCTTTTGAGAAAGCATCTTCTGCTTCCACAAGGAGCTCGCTAACCTCTATACTAATATATAAAGACACAATAAGATAAGTGTCTTCTGCCTTGCCTAGCTCTTCCTGAAAGAAAGACTGTCCACACCCGCTTTCATATGGTGGCAGGCTGTAAACCCTCTGAGAAGAGAGGAATATGAGTGCTCTCTATGCACTTCTCCTGTCTCAAGGACTGTAGACCTAAGGCACAGCTCTGCTCACAAAACTCTGCTCTGTCTCCTGGCATTGGCGGCTCTCTTCTCAGATCCCAGATCCACATGCTTATTCCGCTGAGAGCCTACAGGCAGCTCCTCACTGTATTTCAAAGGGTAAGATGGAATTAGGGCTCAAATTTTCTATGCCCCAAGCCAAACTGTCAGGATGCAAACCTGCACTTAGACACAGCATTTAATCAATCTCCAGAGACTGGCAGGGCAGAAAACATAAATGTCCCCTGCCTCCCAGTGCCTAAACTGACCCACTCCATACTGTTGCATTAAACTTCCTGTCTGGATCTGGATCGTTATCTACTAGTCTTTGGAGTGCTTGATTAGCTAAATTAGCTCTGTGGATATAAATCAGGAGTTTAGGGCAGTGATATAGAAACAGTTTTCTCATTATAATTAGTTCTGCTTAGTTCTATAGGATTTTGTAAACTTTTGCTTTTCTTTCATCTTGGACAGTTAAATTTCCCATGCGAATAAAACATTTCAAAGTGTAGTATCGTAGAAAGGTTATATCAGAAGGGACTTTTGGAGGTCAACTAGTCCAACCTCCTGCTACAAAGCRGAAGTGATTTCAAAGTCAGATCAGGGTTGCTCAGGGCTTTTACCTGTCAAGCTTTAAAATCCCCAGTGGTCAAGTTTCCACAAACTTTCTTGGCCCCAAGACTTAAACACTTTTGCTGTAAAGAAAAACTTTTTTTATATCCAGTCCAAATTTCCCTGGATGCAACTTGTTATTGTATTTCACTTTGTGCCTCTGAGAAGGGTCTGGTTTCCCTTCTCTATAACTCCTCCTTAGGCAGTGGAATGTAGTTAGCTCTCCCCTTGACTTTCTCTTCTGCAAACAAAGCAACCCCAGTTCCCTGTCCTCGTGTGTCGTGTCCTCCAGCTGCCAGCCACCTTGATGGCCCTCCACTGAACTTGCTCCAGCTTGTCATTGTCTCTCTAGGACTGGGTGGCCCTGGACTGAGTTTGGTATTTCATGCGCAGCCTCTCCAGTACCACGTAGAGGGGAATAATCACGTTTCCCAGCTCGCTGGCTATGCCTGTGCTAAAGCAGCCCAACAAGAGGTCCACCTCCATTGCTGCAATGGTGCGTTGCTGGCTCCTGTGCAATTTGTTGTTCACCAAGGCTTGAAGTCCTTTTCTGCAGAGCTGCCTTTCTGCCAGTCCCTAGCCTGTGCTACAGCATAGGATTACCCTGACTTGGGGGAAGGACTTTGCATTTGCCTTTGAACTTCAGGAAGCTCCTGTCAGCCCATTTCTCCTGCCTGTGGAGCCTCGTGTGAGTGTCAGCCGTGCCCTTCAGTGCACTGATGTCTCACCCTAATTTAGCTCTAGGCATGAGCTTGCTGGTGGTGTTCATCAATCAGGATGGTGATGGACATCATTCAGGGCATGTTAAATGGTGTCGACCCCAATATTGCCAGTTTACTTCAGTTAGACCTTCTCACATGCCAGCACAATGCAGCTAAATCTGAATGTCTTTGGGCTCTTTTTTCTTTGGTTTGGTGGTGGTGGTTGTTGTTGTTGTTTTATCCCTACGGTTCTAGCAGAAAATCCCCTGAAGTGTTTCCGCCATCTTTATGATTGATAAAAATCAAACTCACTTCTGCATCGCATTTGACCAAAACATCTGTTTAGCAGAAACATAGTAGTAACAGTAGCAGTGCTAATGCTACTGAATGAGTTAGTTATTATTTTCTTTAAGCTCTGCATATGCCTAAGTACATTTCAGTGCTTTGCAAGAAAATAAGCAAAAAAGCTCCCTCTTTACTAAAATGGAACATGAAGTATTTGTGGAGGGAAAAGCATTCAGTAGAGGCAGCTAAAATGTTTCCAGAGGAAACATTTTCCCACAACATCTAACAACTGTCCAACTGCCTTATCTATCAAGATCGCAGCAGTAGGGACAATTGTATATTGCATTTTTTATGTATTCCTAATTCTTTCTGTAAGCACACACTCCTGCAGGCACCCATACATGTGCATGTGTGCTCACAGTTCTCCCTCGTTCTCTCTCTCTCCCCCTGCATTTTTTTTCTTGTAATTGCCCTTATATATGCTGAATTATAAAATGATTCATTTTCTCTGTTTAGTGCAAAACTACTTTCCATTTAGTCTTACCAGTCTATTCAAAATTTTCAGTTTTGGATACAGAGGGATTTTTAAGTTTAGGGGTTTTTTTTCAGGTTTTTGTTGTTTTGGAGGAAAAAAAAAGCTTCTCGCAAGCTATTATTTTCAGCTTTTAACTACATAATGATAATAAGGTTTACTTTTTAAAAATCAAAATCCTACAGCTTTTTTCTGATTTTGCATAACATAAACTTTCTGCTTTCTTCTCCCTCACAAAGGATGAGAATTGCAGAACTCCGAAAGTATCCTCAGCTGATACTGTTTTTGTTTTCAGTTTCCTTCATTCAAAACCATTTACATCTGCAGACTTCAGCATCTTTATCAATCACCCACATTTCAGAAACTCTTACTGCTGTCTCTAGAGGTTGTCCCCATTCTCACTGTGGGAGAGTTAAAAGGTATTAGAAATCATATACCATTAGCAACAACGCAAACTCTTTTTTTGCCAAACACTTAAGAGAGAGATTGCTGAGGAGGAGGAGGATGCTCTCAGCCATTTCTGCAGGTACCCAAAAGAACAGCAGAATTGCTCAGCACAGGCTGCATGCTTTGTGCTCTAATCGTACTGAGCATGCCAGGACACTGTGCAAGGCTTTATTTCCCCCCCTTTTTTTTTTTTCTATCTGTGGTCTTAAATGATTTGAGGATTTTTTTGTTTGTTTCCAGGAGCAGGTTTGAGATCCTTGCCAAACTGGTAAAGCCAGCAAGATTTCTAGGCAAGGATTTCCAGCAACAGCTCTTGAGTGCTGGTTGTTGACTGTGACCATTTTGGAGCTCCTCAGCAGCTGCCTCTTCCCAGTTCTTGCTCATTCCTACAGCAGGAACATGGCTTTTGCAACATTGAAAGAAAACCTTTCCCCTCCTCCCCTCTTCTTGTTTATGGGAATTTCACAATGTGGTATTTAAAAGCTGAGTGACACTCACTTAACCCTAGCGGACTGATTTTTGTAATGGTTTTAGTCTTCCAGATCGCTTACGCAATGGAAAAGCCTGATGCTATTTTAGACTGAAAGATGAGACTTTCCACTGTACCTTCAAACTGAGTGTGGGTAGTGCAGCCAGAGGGTTTAGGGGCATCAAGAATGCTAGCAGTAAAAAGGTGGCATGCAGCAACAAGTTTTTATAACCTCTAAAATCCTACCTTCTTTTCTGATTTGACCTCAGTTTACTAAGAATGGGAAAACATTACTGCTGTTCTTGTAAACACACATGCATCAAACCATAAGGGCAACACATCATCAGGTCAAAATATACCCTATTAAAAATTAAATAAACRATGTCACTACCTTAAAGTCATAGTAAAAGTCGCACATTAAAAAAAAATACCCCAAACAACCAGACAACCCCCTCCCCAACAAACCAGCAATGTCCAAGCAAGTTTACTGCTACAGCTGCTGCAGATACATGTGTTACTACTGCTCTGTTTGACTCACATGTGGGACTGCAGCAAATTGAAAGGAAAATCGCATCAGGTTATGCTAAGTCAACCGGAGAAATGTATTGTGTCTCCTTAAATGCATCCTTTCTCCCCATTTCAGCTGAGTAGTACCACAGCTGTTCTTATGCTGTTAGCAGTGCTATATATGTGTTATGCATTGACTTCTGCCAAGTGAGTTACCTTGGAGGAGCTGCCCTTAGAAATGCTGATCTGCTGCTAAATAGTGAGCCCCTCCAGGGCACTTCTAAGCGGTTGCCCTGAAGGTGGGAGACCAAAACGGCAATAAATCCTTCTGGAAATTCAGGGCAAGTACAGCACTATCAAACAAAAGAGATTCAGCCAATTTAGAAGTATTAATCGGCTTGCCATTTGTTTTGTGAGTATATAAAATAGTATTATTAGCACTAATAAAACTGTCATGGTTACAACATTTGTGATTATCTATATGTCGTATTCGCTTATGTACATTATGAAGAGGTGCAGGAGGGTTTACAAAAGGATTAACATATTGCCAGCAGTGGCAGCTACACTGAAAATTGTCTTTTATTAGATCCAGGTTTCCAGTTGCTTTTAACTTCTCGATCTTTTAACGCTTTTTATGCCTGAAGGTTGATTTTGGGGGTGGSAGGGAGCAAATATTTCTGTTACCGAGCTCAGCCATTGACAAAGAGATTAAAGGAAAAATATATTTCTTTGCCCTAATTAAAATAATTTTTAAAACAAGTTAACCTATTCAAAAAGTAATAATTCTACGGAGTATTCAAGGTTCAGCCCAACCAACGCATAGGAATATCCACAGAAGGGTTGGATAAGAAAGATGTACTGAATATTTATTCACTGTGTRACTTCCCTTCAAATGTCTTGACGGAGACAAGGAACCGAAGGAAAACTATTTGACACACACTTAGAGAGTGTGTTGCAATGCATATGTGGAAGGACAGGGCAAAGGTAAGACTAGAAAGGCAACTACATCGAGATATTTCTAAATTTTAGGTAGCTCTGGTTGGCAGTTTTCCAACAAAATGTTTATGGACTCAGACCACATTGTAGAGATTTCTTGTGGAAATGCATTGGTTTTGTCTAAGCTGTCACCAAAAAGGTATCTATCTCAGGGCTGAGGCTGAATTGTTCCATTACTAACCATCTGGAGTTGAACGGCGGCACCAGGAATGCATTTGCTAACGACCCCTAGCAAGACAGAGAAGAGTTCTGCGAAGCAGTGGTTTGCTCAGAGACAATCAGGTAACGGGGAAGGTGGCCCATTGCCTCCCATATGCCACAAATATGCAGTAACCAACCATCAACATCGCAACAACAACCAACAAGAGGCAGAAACTGGAGTTAGATGGTTAATACAAAGTTAAATTCTCCAGTGCTTTCAGACACACGCAGAGAAGAATCCTGAGTCCCTGAAATATCTTTATCGATGATGTACCAAACGATTGCTGCTTCCTTGTACTCTGCATCTTCAAGAGGGGGGAACTGAAAAGTGTGTATTCTCTAAAATATGTTGTCCCTTGCTATTGGTCTCTTGCATTTTTCAGTGCTTTCTCTCTTTATATTCCTCCCAGTTTGTTGCTTGCCTAATAGCAACGGAACTCTGTTGAAATATGACCAGCTTAATGGCAGTGTTTTCTGTAGTGACCTAAGTGCCATGTGTCCTTTTGTTGCTTTCTGATTGCAAGAGGTTAAGTTGTAACCAAATAACTATGCCTTCGCAACATCTTCAGGAGGCTCCTTTTGTTTCCTCTGAGCCTGCACTGCAGTCAGAAGAATCTTCTGAAATCTTTTCTTAGCCCCATTAACTGGTGAGTGATAAAGAGCTATGCTCTGAAATATAATTTGTTACTTTAGGAATGCTAAGCTCTTTCAGAAACAGATGGAGGTTAGCTCTCTGGGAAAAAAAAACCCAGCAATTTTGTGATGCTCAATATAATAATTCTTGGAAGAAGCCTCCTTTCATATTTAAAATCATTTGCTATTTAAACAAGCTGGTACATTTAGAACCACCCAGCCGACGACGAACCACTTCTCTGGAGGTACCAACTGCTTCTCAGACTGCCTGCTCCCTAAGCACACATAGAGGAGTCCTTGGCAAAATTTGTTAATATAATTTTACCTCTTTGCCAGAAAAAATGCTAATCTAGTCCTAGGAGTTCTATTTAACTTTTGCTTCAGCTATAATATTGTCAATTTAAAAGGTGGTGGATTTTGGATCTCGTAAGAAATCACATTGGATGAAGCATGAAATCTGGAAATCCAAGGACTTAGAAGATATTGGTTCCATAAAATTCACTTTCTTTTTTCTACTAGATGTTAGCCTTCTGAGCAGCTGACATGAGCCAAAAAGCAGCCCAATAATTCTGTGAAAGGTAAAACTGAGTTCAAGTGGTAACACTGCATTTTCTACACTTGGTACCCATTACTGTCCATAATACACGTAAGTTTGCAACGTTTTCTGATTTCATTTACCCTGATGTAAACTCCAGAGTAAATCCATTATGGACATGATTATTTTGGCTTTGTTCCAATGTAAGGGAACAAAGAATTTATCCTGCTGTCTATTTTGTCCCTATAACAACAACAAGGATTACTACAACAAAATGATGGAGTGCAATGTTTCTGATTATGCTAATAATAAACCAAAAAGAAATCCTTCAATTTTACATGCACATAAGCAGCAGAACAAATTTTCTTGCATGCATGTCAAACAGCAGTTTATTCCCTTTCTCTTCCAGACAGGTTTAGAAGATAAACTGATACAACAAAATGACAGCTGAATCTGTAATGTCTCTGTCTCTGTTATCCATATCTGCCAAGGTGCTTGTCTACTGCAGCGATAGGTACCTAGGATGTATGGTTATGKCCTCAATATTGTTTGTTTTCACTACTTATCCAGTATCAAAAACATGCTTAATACTCTCATAAAGACAAAGCAGGATGTGATTCCACCCCAAATGTAAATAATTTGTAACTACGTACTACAGCTGAGCAAAATGCCTCTTTTGTGTTCACTTTCTGCCAGTGTTTGAACAGAGGAGCTGTTCTTGCACAAGCAACAATGAATGTGCTTTAAGCTGGTCTGCTCAAATACTTTAATAGCAATATTTTATTTTATACTGGATTTTAACACAGTTTATCGCTGCTGGAACATCGCATTCCCCACCACATTCCCCGGTCTTTGCATAAGCAATTACAAACATGTCAGACAAGGCTCTCATGATACCTTTTGCAGGAAGGACATATACATTTCCTGTGTACAAATGTGATAAAATAAAATTAAATCCAATCCTGCAGTTAAATCTTAATGCAGCTTGTTTTTTCTTTTTTTTTTTTTTTTTCCTTGGGAATGATGCCTCAGGCAAGGCAAGTGTGTTTCAGTAAAGAAAAGGATTAGTATTTTCTAAAATTTTGAGTCTTTTTATCTACTACCTTTTCCTAAATTGCTAATGCTTCTTCAACTATTAAAGCTGCAATGGCTTCTGTAAATCCACTTTCTGATTATGTGAGTTAAGCTATGCACTTGGGACCAAAAAAAAAACCACAGCTGAGTGAGTTATGTCACAAACTGCCTTTAGTGCTTCAAATGTAGACTACCAAGTACATAGGCACATTGTTCAGGATTGTTCCAGCATTAAAAAAAATCATATTATGAGGCCTTTAGAGAGGTAAATTAATTACAATCTTTTCGCAGGCAAGATAAGGTTTGTAGGTGGGAGTAGCACCTTTTATTAGACCAACCAGTATAGTTGGAAAAAGTAGACAGGAAAGGCTTGTACGCCAGGAACATTATCTCCTTTTTCCCATTGTATTAGTTTTTTTCCAGTAATGACCTGCAAATTTTAGCTTGCCCGTGTCCTTTGACCATCACAGTTACAAATACAGTAACACAAGGCTTTTTAAAATCAAGCTGCAAACTAAAAATAAATAAAATGAAAAAACAAGAAGACATCTTCAGCCTGCAATGTTTTTTGAACTTTCTCAACTTCGGCGAGCCCATTGAGGTTACAGTATGACTATTCGGAATGAGACTTTATAAATTAAGGCCTGTATATTGCATTGCTGACAATCAAAAGCTGCTTTTTCCCCAGGTCATCGTCTTCTAGTAACACCAGAGGACAGGAGGGGAGACAACCAGCCTCCGCAGAGCACGCTTTTGTGAGGCTGCCTGCATAATTTTGCCCTGGCTGGATGGATCTTTTTAGGAAAGGATATGTTGGCAGACATTTCTATACCCTTCACGCTTCTGTACAGGATTTAGCAACTATTCATTGTTCGTACATGTTATGCACGGTATTTGACAATAATGTTTTTCCCTTACAAGTTAAGAAGCTGCACTGTGTCCTTCATTTCTTCCACATTGCTTTGCTCTTCCTTTCGCTCCATTTCTTCTCTTTTTCTAGTTGCCGTCTACTTGTTTTCATTATTTTTCTACTTTCCCATGAGCAAAGTTGCTAGTATATTGGTTAATATGTCTTTAAAAATAGCAGGGATTTCTGTCTCCAGGACCATCTTCTCATTTCTCCTGCATATATTTTGCTTCTTGTCCCAGAAGCATAGAAAGTAAAACAAAATTCAAGTGAGGTGGCATAATTAGGCCACAATTTTATTAATAAAACTCATCTGGGAACGACTGTTAATAACTTGTGCAGGATAGGTCACAGTTTCTTCCCTAATTGTTTTCACCTGCTGGAAGGCTGTTTCCTCCTTCCCTGCCACCTCACTCCCCACCATCTCCCTGCCCTGTGGAGATCTCCTCCCTTGCTCCTTTCCACGGCTACTCCCCAGCCTAACGTTGGGGCTCTCTGATCGTTCAAGGACTAAAGGCTTAGGAAAAGGAGATTGTTTCCTTCCAGTGACATAGTAGGAGCTCTGCTTTCCGCTGTGCTCTCATCTTATTTGGCTTTATCATGCAAGGTATCAGATTCCTCATCAGATAAGTGTCTGAAGTGGCTTTCTGTCACCTGCTGAAATGGGCCAGTCTTTCTAGTGACCCAGCCAGATTCCTAGGAAAGGTGGAAAAATTCACCCCCTCTCAATCAATCCAGTGATGGAGGAAAATTACCTGAGTCCTCAAAATGTGGTAATGACTGCAGCAGGCTAAAAACCTATCTGGATACAAATCCCAGCATAGTCTAGGCATGAGGGGGCCTTTGCATCTTTGCTGTTTTCCACCTTCCTTGTAATTCTTCTACCAAATTCATGTTTGAATTATGTCTGAGCCAAGTAAGCTGTGTTTTCCTGAAGCCAGGAGAAGGAACTCCCCTCTCGGTCGTGGTGAAGTGGGTCCGGGACAGGGAAGCAGCTCAGGGAGGAGGCACCAGCTGCTGTCAGCAGCCCTTCCCAGCTGCCTGCACAGGGGTTGCGAGCATCCCTGTCCACACACATCTTGCTGCGCCCGCAGCTCAGCAGGAAGGAGGGAGTGGGCTCAAAACCCAGAAAATTACTTTCTCTCAAAACAAAAATGTAAGGTTTCAGCAGCTGATGTACCAAATCCCCATCGTTAAAAAAAATCCCAACAAACAAAGACTGCCAAAGTTAATGAAAGAGAGAAAGCCTGCCTGGTTTTGTAAATGTGCCCTTTCTTAGATGGAATTGCACTGTGCTACCGTCTGTGCAAACAAACACAGAAAGCTTGCAACTGAAGTGGAGAGAACAGGGGAAGGGAAACATGAGAAAGCAAGCAGTTTGTCCAAGGTCGTGTAGGCAGCCAGTGGCAGAGCAAGAACTAATACCCTCCGTCTCCTAATTCCCAGTCCTTTTCTCCTGTCATCTGAAAATGCTTTATTTCAGGCACTCGCTATTTGCTGGTCTCAGTGGGTCAAATTGGACCAGAACATTTCAATGAAAAACAATCATTTTTATGTTCCAAGAATCACACTGAACAATCCTGCAGCTGAGGTTTCTTAGGTAATACAGCTGTTAGAGGGAATGAAAGTTTGCTGTAAGTGCTTGCTGCTGAAATGTAAGTGAAAGATGACTTTGGAGAGCCTCAGGAGTAGCTCAGGCAATGTGTGTCCTCCCACAGATAGAACAAGGAAATTACATAGTCAGGGACAAGGCAAAAATCATAACTGTTTTTTATTAGGCTCTGTCCTCTATTTGTTAGGATTATTGCCTTCACTGTTGTCAAACCATAAATCTGTTTTTTCTCCTTTACACTGTAATTACAATCTTGTTTGGGGGAATTAATATAACCGGGGCTGAAAAAATACCCCCAAACCTTCCCAGTACCACTTGCTTGAAGGGAAGAGATACCTTCTTTAAATAACCTTAAGAATATGTTTTGCTCCTAATAATATAGTACAGCAGAACAATCTAAAATGTATGGCAGCAGTCTTTTAGGAATGAAAACAAGAGATTTAACTGAACATCTATCCTGGAGCATTCATTCATTCCCTGCTATCACATTACATGTAAAAATATCAGAATGCTATTTCAATAACAAGATGATGTTTCATTCAGGCTGTGGGKTTTTTTTCTGTACTGTATGTATTCCAAGGTCTGCAAAAGCTGGCACAATTGTGAGACTATCATAATGATGAATGGATTGTATTAATTGGTATTAAAGAATATTTATGCTGGATTGACTAAGTTAAAAACTTTAATTGGCCAGAGACACTTGGGTGATGGTACCCAGGGAGTCCTATTAGCACTAAATTGATGTAAGAGTTTATCCTTGCAGTTGATGGCAATACCGCGCAGTGAAGAAAGTTGCAATATAGCACACTAAGAGTAAAATTCCCACCTTAGATTTATGATACTGAGAGGTACAAACCACACTCCATTCTGCATGGTCTGAATTACAGATCTGTATTTAGCTGGACAACATAGACCTGCTGTTACAATTATGTCTAAGATTACAACGCTCTAGAGTGTGCATTGCATTGTAATGCAGTTATTTATGCCGTACCTTTTTGCTTAAGGCAATAATAGATCAGTACATATATGAAATTCTAAGGAAATTGTTGTGCCTCATTACTTGAGAGAACTTTCCTTAAGATATATGCAAGTGAAACTCAGAAATTTAAGTTTCTCCCTGCAATCATTCAATGGTAACTTGCGTGCCAATCTTCAGAGAAGTTTTTCTTTCAACAGAACTTGTTATTCTTGCAGTAGATAGTTCTGTGCCGCTTCTGTTGGGTATCTCTGGAATCTTCACCCACATTTAGGAGCATGTAGCTCCAAACTGCACCGAGCGGCAGAGTGAATTACATCTGTCTCTTGCAGAGACAGGGCAGTGCAGCTACCTGGCACACTGGCACTCCTTTAAACTGGGTTTCTGCAGATGTGGTTTATAAATACAACCTCACGTATCCTGAAAGACTACACAATCCATTAAGAGCCCTTTGCCTCTGTCCTTCCCTCAGATCTGCCCAGCAGCAATGGGCATTGGGGCCATGGAGGGGCTGTGGAGCGATAGAATTTCCAATACATTTCTGGAGCCTTTCCGGGGGAGACTTTTCAAAAGCAGAGCACGTGCCCCACACCTTCTGAAAAAAAATAGATAAAAGGCATCTGAGTCCTCTGGTTACCTTAGAAAAATTCTCATAAAAGTCCACTTACCCTTCCACAGCAGTGAGAAACTTCCTTTAAAGATGACCTCTACCGCTACGAGCCAGGTGACACAGAAAGCTCCAGGACTCTCAGGACAGACACTCAGTCACCATTTGCTGTGCTGTTTCTCATAACACCTCAGCAGTTGAAAGCCACTAGTTCGATGTGGCCCTTGGCGAGAATTATTTGTTCAGCCTCAGTTGCTCTGACTTGACTTTTGCTGAATACTGGTCCAGACTTCCTGGGAAAGCTACACCAATATCCACCGSTGACAGTGATGTCAAAGTGCGTAAAGATCATTAGGTTGCACCAAGCGAGGCTGGATGGAAATTTGCTGGGCATGAGGTAGCCCTACTAGTGACACCTTAAATGGGGAAGCAACCCATACGTTATACAGGCTTGCCAAATTCCTCTGCAAGGTCATTCCGTCTCTGTCACAACAGAAAAAATGTTTAGCAATATTTTGTTAAAATATAATAAAGAAGTTCTGGTTTAAAGTCACTTTATTCACTGCTAATGTCTCATTGACTCCTATCAAAAGCAATCGTACACTTGTTTCCTTAATATTACTTTTATTTGACAAAAAGCAGCTGCAGAATACCTCCTCAAGTCCACTCAGGCTTATCATCACTGTTAGGACTATTAATTCACTGCAGTATACTTTAATGTACTATAACATTTAGAAATGGCATTTGGATGTGCAGTAATATTATTTTGCACAATTAACCTCTGGTTCCCTTCCATATAAGCCTGTTCTAAAGAAATATCAGTTATGCTGTGTTATTTTCAAATTACATTGGGTTTTGTGCCTTTTTCCTAATAGGTTGCCCTTTCCTTAGAGAGTAGTAACACACATTGAATTGTAATAACACTTTATTGTCCTTGCAACAAAACAGTATAAATCACAGAGATAAAAGGAGATAAACCCATTCCCCAGTCCTAGATCGGACAGCTCCTCACTCCAGTTTTTAAAATCCAGTTCTAGACCCACATGCTAGTTTTGCAAACAACAAAATGAGACAAAATAAAGGAGGACATTTTCTCCTTGAAAATGATCATTAAAAAAATCTAAATAGTTGCACCTTAAAATCTGTGCCAAAGACCGGATTGTTCAGTTCATGGCCATCCTAAACCAGAACTACATAGTTCATTTTATTGCTCAAGAAAATGGGAACTAGAAGGCTCTGTTACAGTGTAGTGCAGAGGAAAACTATGCAAGATGGCTTGTTTGATRAATTTAATCTTGAGCTCTTTTAGTCTTTCTCTGGAACTAGTACCCTTCCAGAGACTTAGAGAATTACAAAAGTAAGATGTGTCACTAGAATAGCAAGTTCCATTACAGACTGATGGAGGCCAGTGCCGAAATGTAAAAAGTTTTCAGATGAGGAATATACCATTTTGGTTTATTCAGGATATGATGGGTGAAAATTCTAATCTCATTTATTAAGCTCACTAGTGAGGTGTAACACCACTGAGTCACACATCAATGTAGCTGATCTCACAGATTCATCCTTCAGGTGGAGTGAACAG
The DNA here is from genome assembly GCA_030449065.1 of Oceanodroma leucorhoa. Taxonomy (NCBI): domain Eukaryota; kingdom Metazoa; phylum Chordata; class Aves; order Procellariiformes; genus Oceanodroma; species Oceanodroma leucorhoa. The sequence goes on from JASVER010000023.1 coordinate 4,205,655, forward strand.
GAAAAAATAGTTTATGAGATCTGTTTGATGACTTACTGTTTTGCAGCTCTATTATGTCAAAATGTACAAAACTCATGATATAAGTAGGAATTTCATTTTTTTAACATAGGTTTTAATGTTTTCTTTGAAGACCCAATATCTCATCAAGAAGAAGAATCTTTCTATAAAGCTCTACAGCAAACAGCTATAATTCTGCTCTTTTTTGCTAATGTATTTTTAAATGACAGTAACTTAGCTGACTGTGTTATTATTTCAATTATAATAATGCATCTGAGATCAGAATTTAGCCCAACTTATTTTTCCAATGTTTTATGCCACTAAAAGGAATGGATTTGGCTCAGTCAGATTGTGCTTTCTGTTGTTTCATGCATAACTTCAGCTGAAGAGAATCAGAGTTGTACGTGTGCATCTCATGGCAGAATTTGGCCCAAGGGTTTAGAGCTCCTAATATTTACAAAACAGATTATGTACAATTTGCTGACACAAATATATAGCTTTAATACTGCGAGGCTTTAAAAATTTATATTCATGCCTAGATGCAGGATAACAGTAGAAGTGAAAAGAGTAAAATCTTCCTTTTCACACTGCTTATTTTGTGGTAGAGTGATACGATTCAGCAAACTAGTCTCATCTGGGCATCTCATTGCGTTGACTTTCATCCGAAGTTATGAAGGTTTTCACGAGAGCATGCTCTTAATCCCCCCTGCTTCTTGCTAGATTTTCTAATCTTGGACTATTATGTTCAATCGCATGTGAACACATTTCTCTGCCATTTGAGCGGCACAAAATCTTTTGTGTGTGGTTTCAAACAAGCTTTAATGTGCCGCCAAGTTGTTCAGTTTATTCAGTATTTCCAAATGGGGAAAAATAAGTTCACAAAGCAGGAAAGAATTGTTCCAAAGCCAGTGTTTATATGAAAGGAAGAGGTTCAAAAACATCATCAACAAACTTTTTCCCTCAGCTACACCTGGGAGAACATTTGGATTTGCCTCAAGTAACCAAGAGAAGAATCTGGGCTAATGAATTCAACCATGATTAAGAAAGCTATCTAAGCATTTGATTTTACACAGCACAGATGTGAAATGCTGCACAAATGCAAGGTTAAAACAGATGCGTAGGATGGTCAATGTGGGATGACGCAGTTCAGCAGGAGAGGATGGATGCTGGATGGCTGCCAAGACTTGCGCCTAGCAGGAAAACTATGGGCAGCTCAAATGCCCGTTAATATACTGACCATCAGGCTGGAGCTCACATGGCATCATAAATGCCCATTGCTTGCCCATTTGTATGTTTTCAACCCWCAGCACTCATGAATAAAAGCAACTGTGGATGACAAGACTTACTTTGACTCCCCATGGGGGACTCCGCACAGCAGCTCGCTCCGGTCCTGCAGACCATCTGCTCGCATGGGGACATGGCAACKTGGTGCACCACATGGCTCTGGGGGAGGAGGGTTGCTCCTGAGGTTCAGACACGTAAGTGGGGCTTGGGAAATTGGGTGAAGGCTGCACCATGGTCTTCCTTGGGCAGGATACTGAGGGCATTGACTTCTGCTTCTTTGTGCAGCACAAAGCAGATGTTGCCTGCTGCTGAATCCCAMAGGCAGTGTGTCACACCGATGCAGATGATGAGATGCAGTGCAAGACGACAGCGAGGGGAAACCCCAACTCCTTTGGGGCCTCAGTATCTGCTCTCTAAAATGGCATCATAAATCACACAGACATAGGGGTGCAATGGGGAAACAACATCCTAACAGCTGGATAATGTGAATTCCAGAGTAATGCCATCCATTCAATATAGATACATTTTTTTCCTCTGGGCTCATCCGCAGAAAAGAGAATAAATAAAATGTCTGACATCTTTTCATTCCCTAAAACTCTCTTTGTGTGATATTTTTTTTTCAAGGTTCATTAGAGCTACTTCTCTCTCCTATTTCCCYCCCCCCTACTATACATTTTATCACCCACTTTACACACCTATCTCGCTTTTTACATTCCTCTTCCATTTTCATGCATCCCCTCTTCCCATGGCTTTGGCTATCACTTCTCCAGGCTGGAGTGTGTCCCTGGGGCCAGCTTCTGATCAGTGACCTCCAGTGCTTCAGGAAGGTGACCTGCTGGTAGTTTTAGGCTTGACTAAAAAATCAGCAAATAACATGAACATGATAAGATTTGTGCTTTCCACCCCTACACACGCAGCCTGGGACTCGAATCCTTGGTGGTAATGCAGCACAGAGGTTTGTGYGTGTGCAGGGGGAAAGAGAGAATTTATCTTCAGATACATTAACCCACACAGAAGGAATAATCACACAACTTTCGCACTGTTTACTGAAAAAAAAAACCACAAAAGAGATGAGTTAGGCATGGAGAATAATCTGTGGACTCTGTTGCAACCATGGAGCTGAGCTCTGTTGGCTTTTTGGAAAGAGAGGAGGAGGAAAAAATAGAACTTGTTCTGGTATAGAAGAGTCTCTCATGCTGCTAATCAATTTGGTGGCCAAATTTGCTATTGTGATCTGATGGTTTAGCTCTGCCAACTCTTGTAATTATCTCTATTCCCATTCTCCATTAGTGGCCTTTTCAAAGGATATGAGTTTTCACAGTGTCAGATTATGCCATGCAGTGAATACCACATCATCTGTGCATTACAAACATAATACGGCATAAATGCTTTACAAATATAGCCTCTTGCGACAGTAGGTGGAACACAACAGTTATGTGTTTCTAGGCCTTGGGGTTATGGTTTCCTAATGGGTAACCTTTCCTCCCTTCACGTCCTTATCCTCGCAGATTATGGTGTGGCAGTCCCATGCTATCTCATTAGCTGTGGGAAAATTAGGGCATATGAAAAGATGAGGAGGCATTCAGATATCTACAGCTGACAGGTAGCACAAAAGTGCTGGAACAGCCAGGGGACTCTGGCCAACCATTCACTCTGCTTATCCTTCCCCCAAACACCATTTCACAAGGCGCTGTTGCAGAGAAGGGCATCACACCAGCCCATAAGCACACCCCAGACTTTGGAACAGTTCTCAGAAGTGCTGCTGCACAGGAGCAATATTTTCAGATACAAACAAAACTTACAGGAGCTGCATGACAGAGCTATCGAAAGACCTGCTGTGGCTGAGAGTGAGCAGGTGGTATAATGATCGAAGGCAAAATGAAATGTCTACTTTGACTGAAGGGATATGTGTTGTTTTCCCAGGAACTAAAATGTGGCTCAGGGACCTTTTAAGTGCATGCACACATGCCAAGCACACTATWTAAGAAATGCAACATCACATACAATATTTAAGAAATGAAACACAACAATTGAGAAAATGAGAAACACCACACTAAAAATTCAAAGCAACTTCTTTTAAAAAAAAAAAGAAACACCAAACTGAACGACCAGATGATTCCCAAGAGAATCTGATGATTAACTGGCTAAATCAGGACATCTGCAGGATGTAAGAATAATAGAAGGAAGCGGGAGTTTTGGCTACCACTTTTATAATTAGCAATTGTAATGATCTTAGCGGTGTCCTCCTGAAAGAACTTGAATATTCATGTTGAGGCACAGCATTATGTTTCAATGCTTTTGGTAACTGTAGCCACTTGCACAGAGTCAAGCACACACTTAGATCAGGAAGTCAAAATGAGTGCTCCAAATACTTTCTGTCGGAAATTGTAACGAAAGCTGTTATTTGCATGCAGTAAGATGGGGAAGAGAAGCGTAGCGTCCAAGAGCTCCCTTGGCATTTTCAGTTTCCTAAATAATCGTCCTGCTTCTCCTTCTTTTTATTTTCATTGCAGATTAAATTCAGACTTGACCCAAGCAAATGCAAAATACATCTGAATCTGTAAAGTTAGATTTCATAAGGTCAGGCCAGTCTATAGCCAAAAGTAGCAGTTACAATCTATAGAAAGCCAGGCATCCATCCACTCTTCCTGACTGGATGCTAAAATTTCATAACAACTTAGGGGGAGCATGCAGGTCATACAGGGTTATTTGCAGTCATAATTAATTAGTAGCTTACTGGATACTCTGACTGTTTCTCAATTTTATTACCTTCACAATTAAGTCGGACACATGCCTGGCCAATCTCCGCTACCCTTTCTCTATGTTCATGCCACAAAGGAACAAAAACAGATGAGATGCATCATCTTTGCAGAGAAACATTTAGACCAGAGTCACTCCTCTGAGAAGCAGTAGAAAAAGGGACCCCCAGCTGCCCACTGATAGATCTGGCACCCTCAAAAGGTTGCATATGGCCAGGCAAATTGGAGTGATCTGAGGAGAAATTACTTCCTTTGCTCTCTTTAGTCACTGGAARAAGAAAGCTCAAATGGACTCATGTCGATTTGAGTGTGTGCATGTGTGTGCTTTGACAGTGGACACCAGGCAAAATGTGCAAACCCCAGTTAATGACTGACAGACATTAACAAATCTTACTATGTTTGTGAATTGCTCTTGGGCAACTAAACTGTTTACTTCTATCCAGGGCAAGAAGGAATTCATTAGCGGAGCGCCAGAAGGCAATGATCCAGGTGCACCCCATGTCCAGAGAAGCAGKCTGGCAGCTGCAGTTTGGTATCTAGGGCAGAACCAGTTTAGTAGGTTGATGCCTGGAGAGCATTACAGGCATCTAACAGGCTGGTCAGGTCACATCCAGGCTTCCTGTCAGTCAGGGATCAGACTGATTTCATTTCCTGTGCTCAAGCAAAGCAGTGGCTACCCACAGAAAGACTCTTATTATCATCAAAATCCTACACTGCCAATCAATATTTAYTCTTTCTTTTCACCTGCTTAATATGAAACTATGTGGGTGTACAGCTCCTCCTGGGACTCCATTTACCAGTTTATCTATGCTTTTGCTAGTTCCTTGCACACGAACTTCTGCATGCTTCAGATAGCATCGTGCCCTATGAAGCGCATTTTGCGGAGACAGGTCAGCTTTAAGCACAGAGAATATTTCCATGGATGCATGTTTCCATGGATGCATGTTTCTTCCCCAAGCATCTATCTGCCAGAATGGACATGGCACTGCTGGTGGTTTCCCCTTCAGAGGCTGGCGTTCCCTTCATAAGCAATCTGAGTTGTGACGCGCTTGGCTCCAGCAATGCTCTGTACTTTGGATAGCCGTTGCATTAATTTAACTGCTCTTCTCCACTTCAGCTTTCAGTCTAGGGTTCATTTCCATCACTGTCAAGATGCTCCTCAAGTTCCATCAGTGTGAAGTTCAAGTGCCTAGAGGTCCCACTCTTATACTGGGCTGGCCTCCAAATCTTCCAGGTGTTGAGATATTTTTAATGCCAGTACACAACATGTCTTTTCAAAATTCCTCTATCCACATCAAGGGAGTGCTTTAGTAGCACAAACAAATACYACTGGTGGCCTTCCTCTGTCATTTGTGCACCGGTACATTACACTGGGTTCAATTAGAAGAGCATTTAAAATCAACCTATACAGCCAAATACACCCAAAATGAAGAAAGCTTACCCTGTGTAAAAAAAGGTAATATAAATCTGACAGAGGTATACCCAGCAAGTCTGAAAAATTAATGCTTTATTGAAGGCCTTCATGTCACAAGCCATTGCAGACCATTCTTCATAGCAGGATCATAAGTATCGTTTTGGGCACTGGTGTGTGTACCATATGCATGAAGTCTAGCATGTGCTAAGGTGCCTTGCCAGGCAGGGGGAAGAGTCTTTGTTTTAGTTGCTTAATCTTCTGCATCAGCACTGTTGAATTTTGGCCAAAACTTTTATAGATAATGACTCAAGTGAGCAACTTGCTGCAAGCATTCATGCTGCAACTTAAGACCTAGCCTCCAAAATCTGCTTTTTAAAGTCCAGACACATCTGTGGAGAGGAAATGTATGTAAAACAGGGGAATGTCAGACATAGAAACTGTACAAAAATCCTTTTTCCCAGCATATTAAAATCAGAAGTTTATATTTGCTCATATTTGCAGATACATATTTTTCATTTTTTGTTTGTTGAAGACTTATCTTTAATTCTACAGTAAATAGAGTTTAATGTTTAGGTCCAACTTGTACGTTTTGGACTGCATTCATCTACACAGATTTGCAAACAGCAGCAGTTGGACTCCTGAATACTGATGTGCTGATACTGGAAGAGCTAGCTCAGGGACTGCATTGCCGGTTCCTGTATTACATGAAAGTCAATGAGTAAACAAATTAGGAAGAAGGGGTTTTGTTTTTCTGGGTGTCTTTTTTTTTAACTGCGATAATATTTGTGCAGAAGAGGAAATAATCCAGAATTTGCAGGGATGGCAAAAGCCTATGAAATATCCTACTTGCCCTTAGATGGACTAATCATGGCCTTTAAAGCCCAGCTGAACAGCAATCACAATACTCAGGGAGGCCCCTTGTCCTCAGACAGCTGCTGGCTTGGAGGTCACTGGGAAGGAAAAGGAGGAGTATCCTGTCTGCACACATTTCCCCCGAAGAAAAGCTTTGCTGGCAAAGCCAGGAAAGATGCTTTTCAGTGATAGCTCCAGTGTTTATTRTTACATACAATATGGCCAGGGTTTTGGAAGGCAGTATCTAGGTAGAAAGGTATTGTCTTATAGGAAAGGATAATGAATAGATCTGAGCTGATAAATGGCTTCGCCTTTGTGTAGGAAGATGAAATAATTYCCAGAATATGCTGCCCAATAACATCTTTCTGCACTGAATACTTGCAAGCAGATTGTGTTAAAAAGCTGCAGCAAATTGCCACCAGTCTCTTGGATTACCTCGTTTGGGAATAACAGAGTGTTCACAATTCTACACATGTAAAGATGCAGCAAGCAAAGACTGTTGTTTGAAAGGTCTCTCTCCAAATAACAGGGTACTACACATTTTCAGTGTAGGATTTTGTTGCTGGCTTGGTTTGTATTGCTATTTGTCTGCTCTCCCCTTAGCTCAAACATTAGGAGACAGAAAAAGCAAGAGACGTGACATCAAAGACAGATTTTTCTAAGTGTTAAGATACTGATTCATGAACAATTGCGATATCATACAGCTCATGGGTAGACACAACGGCAAGGGAGACATGAGCACTGGATCTGAATTTCAACAGAAGGTTACTATTACACACACATAAGGCATGGATAACGTAAGAAAAGCCAACGAATATAACGGGATTCCTACACTTATGCACGGCACATGGCTCCTAAAAAGATATGGGGTGAGCCAAAGGATACCAAGATTCCTTAATCCACTTAGGGCTCATGTTGGGAAAAAACGTAGGAAAGCTGATCCGACAGTCCCAGGTTTCATCCTCCTTTCTYGGAGCTCAAGGCCTATCAGCCAGCCTGTCTCCTACTGCAGGATGGCTCTTGGCTTGCGCTGCATCCAGCCATGCCAGGTGGTGTACCACAATCCCCCAAAGTATTATTCCTGTCCTACAACATGGGGTTTTTGCTTGGCTGGCTTTTTTTTAAAAACATGATCCGAATAGGTCTTTAAACCCCTTGCTGTCAGATGGATGCTTTTCCCCTTACTCTGAACAGTTCTTTGCCCATGTAGTATCTTTCCCTGTGAGTCATCTCATCTCTTCCCATGCTTGCTGGCATTTTGACCTCTTTCAGATGCAGCTTTCCTGCTGCCCTCACTATGCTTCCCGTCCGCTATACCCGCTTTGGCAGCACTGCTGACCAGGGGAAGCACACGGCTTGCCTGATTGCCCGGAGCAGCCTGGCATCCCGCCCCTGGTCTGCTAACAGGTCTGCAGTGTTGCTCCCATCGCCTCATTTTCTCCAGGAGGAATTTTCCAGATTGTGTATGCCCTGAAGTGACCAAGCACAAGCTGGCTCCACTCCAGCCCTCCCTTTGCAGCTGGCAGATGGATGGGCGCTCCCCAGGAGCTCCAGCAGTGCACCCCCCTTTCAATTATTGCATCCTCTCATGAGCCTACCTCATTAAACAGTGTCTGTAAGTGCATATTAATGACCCAACCTGCATGACCAAGCTGCTCAAAGACCTGCAAGGCTTCCTCTGCTTTCTCTTCTGTTCCTCTGACTGAAGAAACCAGCCAGACAAATCCCAGGAGTGCCATGCCGTATGTGTCCTTTCCTTTGCCCCCCTTTTATACAGGCCTTTCCCCTTCTCTCCCRGGAGAGGAACGAAGCAGTGCTGGCTCATCTGGGGATCATCCTTTTGTCCCACTGACTGGGAATATTTTGTAAAATCACCTAGAAAAAGACTGTTTTTTCTTACTGGTGACCACTCTAGTACATACTGCTGCTTCCTTGTAATGTTTTGATAAAGGGTATTTTAGCCCTGGGAAGGCTCATTTACTGGAGCAGAAATACCAATAAGGCATCACCTTGGGTAATGGTCATAGCAATGTAGGTCAGCGGGTGAAGCAAGAATACTCATGTATAATTTAACTCTCTATATGGGCACACTTTGGCCAGGGAATGAAAGAGTACTTTAAATAAGGAGAGCCCATTGACTCCAAGTAGTCTTCTGCACGGATAAGCAGAAGATTGACATGCCAGGGTCAAAGCACAATCTTTTGCTCCTCAAATTGGCATCATTTAAGAGAGAGAGAATGCAAAGGGAAAGCACCGTTCTGGGTTGCCTGACAGTAACTTATCCAAGAGCTCAGCTGGGAGAATATTTCAGGGTAAATACTTTTTTTAACGCATTTACCTATTTTTCCATTTGAAAATTATCTATAAACACATTTTTGCAAGTCTATTTGTCATTCAGAATGATTTAGTGAGTGAAACTCAAGTTTAGGCCCATTCACAGGCAGTTTATTGCAGGTTTTCAAAAAAGAAATTCAGTCTGATCCAATTTAACACAGAAATCACATGGCATGTCTTCTTGCCTCAATTGGATAATTCTTTGATTCAGTTTTTTGATGTGAATATCAATTATTCATTTGAATTTTAACATTCTAGTACTACTTGATGCTATTATAATAGTATATGCTGTTTCGGCAAATATTTCTGTACAGATATTACTTGTCAGAAAATTTATGGTGTGAAAATTAAAACCAAGGAAATGCAGAGTTCCTTTCAAAATACAGATGAATATTCATAAAAGCATTACAGTGTTTGCCTCTCTCTGATGTTCAGTGTTGTTCATTCATCCAAAGTTGCAAGGATATAAGCTGAGACATGATACTTCAAGAGAGCAGTTAAATGAGGAACAGGGGAGATTAAGTTGTAAGTTATAAGATGATTGTAAAACTCCTGGACATTTTGGGGCCGCAAAGCCTTTATAAAAGATGAGAGAAAATTCTACTGGGTGCGATGTAGGCACGATGTAGAAAACTAGCTCAGAAAACAGGACGTTCAAATCCAAATTATTGCAAGAGCCCTGGTCCAAGAGTACCTTACAAACAGGATTATAAGGAGCATACTGAGACAAGAGAAATTTTAGTGAGCTTAATTTTTCATCAACTTTGAGGGCCCACTTCTAAGGTGACAACATGGAGAAGTCTACATTGGAGTCTGATACAACAATGGATGGGCCAAATGCTTTATAGGAAAAAAATTTCGGGGAGGAAACAATATGTCCAAATCTCTCAGTAGGCCACTTTCACAAGGGGTGACTAAGTTGACCAACCAGGAACACACCTTTAATGGCAAAGCTACTCGGGAATGTATTGACTTTAATGTCTTGAAGTATTTGGTTTTTTTCTTGTCGCTGCTTTGTTTYGTTCTGCTTTGTTTTCTTCTGCCTAGGATAAAGTGTTTGGGGCAGTCTCCCAGATGCAAAGGGGTTAAGTGCATCCCACAAAAAATTAAAGAGATTTGACAAAGTCAAATACAATAAGGCTTTGCCAGTGGTTGCACTCTGGAACTGTCAGCATTTTGAGCCCCAAGTGGTAAAGGTGAAATAGCTGTGTAATTATACACTTGGTTAAACCTCTTTGAARCCAGCAGCTGGGGGAATTTCTAATGACAGTTCCCCACTTCAGTATAGTTGCAAGAAAACAAGTGAGGGGCTCTGATTTCTCTTACATATGGGGGAGTTGATACCATAGCATCTTCACCTCCACACCCCAAAGATCAAGCACAGGCACCCAGGAGCAGAGCTGCCTCACCCCTCCTTGTTCTGCTGGAAATTTTCTGTATCTGCAGGAGTAACTGCTGCCAAGGACAGAGATGCTGAAAAAAGGGAGGAAGCAAACAACAGACTAAAAAAGGAGCAACGACCAGGTATAGAAGGATGGGTAGAACGGCTTCAGAGAAAAAGCCCGGAGAGTTTTTGGGTTGTGTGCTAGTTCACTGAGATTTTTTGCTCACTGCTCTGTGCCTTTTTTTGTAGTTGTTGTTGTTTGATTCCTGCTGTAATCAGGGAAAGTAAATTAGAATGCATAACAGATATCTAGTTTCGGCATGAATTTTGCTTCCTACTAGACAGCACTTCAGTTAACTGTTCGGATCAGCATGCAAGTTAACCTCTTTGGAAACCGAAGGAAATGCGACTACTGTCCTCCACAGAAGGGAGCCATGAGAAGCCATTAATCTCCCTTATGTAACCAGGCAGGTGATATGAAAATTTCCAGATGGTGTGTTTGGACCTCATTCTGCCCTGAATTTAGGATGAAGCTGCCCCAGGCCTCTGCTTCACTCAGTGTTTCATCAGCTGACTTTTTGAAAGCTGCTTTTTCACCACACTGAGTTAAATTTGCAATAAACGAGTTGTTCTTCAGGAGATCGGACACGTTAAAAATAAAAATAAGGGTCTTCTGAGATCCAAAGATGTAGGCATTAATTTAAACCTATGGATTTGGACCCGTATCTCTTCTCTATCATTTCCCTAAAAGATTAAAGGGTGTGCATCTTAGGTTCTAGTCTCTATTTAAGTCGGAGGGGTGCAGGGAAGGCTACCCCTTCATCTTGTCTCTTCACACAATAAACACTGGATGAAGTTCGTACTGCAAGCGTTGGCAGTAGAATCTCTCGCTCACCAGCAAAAAGAGATTAAAAGTGTCTCTTGGCACATCCCATCAGGGGACTTCTTTTATCCCTTGAATCAACAGAAGCTTTGGATCAACAAAAAGAACTGAAGCAGGTGTCTCTATTACCTCATGCCAATCTAGCCTTCTCTCCATTTTCAGAAAATTGTTCTTTAGCCCTCTCAGGGATACTCAGCACTTAGGTAACCATTTGTTTCTGCTTTATCTTGACAGTACAAACCAGAATAACAATAACCCTAGGATGCAGAAGGACTCAAAATCATCTATGCTTTTTATTTTTATCGTCATATACATGATATATTGTATTAAAAAATCCACACGCTATGTCATGTTATCAGATATGAAGCAGTACTCCTCTTCAAGGTTATGTTTAACATCTCTTAAATGCAGCTTTTAATCAGAAATTTCTGGCTGTCCAGAAAGAAGTACCTCTTAGATATCTTTACAAAAGGTCTTTACCTTTATCTTTACAAAAGGTCTTTCTTGAGCCATAGTTTCACACACACTCTAAGACTTTGAAAGAGTGGTTTAACCTTCTGTCCCTTCCCCAAGTCACTCATTTACACTTGTTAAACTTTCAAGCCTGTGTTGGCAGAGCTATTTAGGGCTTTTGCACTGAACTAGATAGGGGAACTAGGGAGCACACAACAGGGAACTGCTTTTTTCATTGGCAGTGCTAACTGCTCAAATTGTACATGGGATTATGGCTACAGGACATGCTGTCTTGGGCTGACATAAAGACAAAATTGTATCTTGCTCCTGCATGCTCTAGTCTTACCTGATAAGAATAAAMACTGTTCCAAAGCCATACTGTGCTTCCACATTAACATTACCCTGTTGAAAGACAGGAGATGGGATCTGTCCTGCTACAGAGTAGGAGTAGTTTTTCTGTTTGTTTGTTTGTTTTTAATTTTATGGCGCAGAGCAGCAATTTCCTGCCCTGCTCTCCCAACAGACATGCTTTTGAAGCAGCAAAGAGACGGCTGTTCTCCCAGATTTGTGCTCTCCCCTTTTTTTGTGTTTCCCTTTCATTTATATATTTTTCTTCCTGTTCCCTAACCTGCCATAACCTACTTCCACACTTCTGCAATCGGTTAAGAAAGAGCAATCTCCCTCCCACTCCTTCCCCCTGCCTACCTCACCAACCTGTTGCTGGAATCTCAAACCCTCAAACACTAAAAGAGGAGAGGCTTCTTTTCTCAGCTAAATTAACACCAATCTGCTCTTGTTAGCTTGCCGTTCTCCTGAGAGCCGCCATACAACCTCTTCATTTAATTTCCCCTTCTCTTGCTGCTTAAGAAGTAGCACATCCTCACACCAGAGACACTTGCGTGAATCAATTTTCAGTGACCAGCTTAAATCTCTCCTGGGCCACTCTAGCTTCTCTCGTTTGGAGCTGTACAGTGAAGAAATAGCTGCCCTGCRATGGCTGTAAAGGAAACCTGACAAGGGACGGAGGTGAAGTGCTYGTGTTGGTGTACCGTGCTTGCTCCTCAAGTCAACTCCCATAGCCTCCGTGGGAGCATCATCAGGCCTGCTAAGCATGTCTAAAAGATTAGTATTTTTTATGATCCTTCCAGTTTTCTTTGTATACATTGAACATTTGGGCATTTGTGTAGAAACGCAGTCTGATTTCTTCCCTCAGGATTAGTTTCATGCCAGTAATCCTTGCCAAACTTGACACAAGCGACGGGTGAAATCCTGGCCCAACTAAAGTCAATAGCAAACCTCCCATGAGAGCCAGAGTCCAGACCATACTGTCAGCTTTTTCCACAAGAACCAGCCTTCTCATGCTTGCTTGTCTGGGGGGGCTTTCTGTTGAAAGAGATATTGCTTCCTCATGGAGAAGAAAGAGCTGGAAGGCAAGCAGAACAAGCCCAGTGTGGAAAGGATCTTAAAGGTCATGTTAGGGCTTTTAAAGATGGTCATTCTTTCTCTTTGAAAGGTGTGTTATAAATGTAGCTGCCAGGTGCAAAGCTCCCCCAGGTATCCTCATCACGCCTAGAATGACAAAACACGCTGTAAGAAGCAATGCATACATTTTGTCCCTCTGCCTTTTCTCCAGTGAGTATTTCTCGGAGAGGAAATAACCTTAAACAAACTCAGAAACTCAGTCTGTTCTGAAAGTCATAAGTCATGCCTGGAGGGGAGGAGCTCTCTAACCTCCTGGGTGATTATTCTTTTTWAAAAAAAAAAGCTTTTTTTTTGTTTTACTGTAGCCTTCGTGGATAAACCAGCTCCTGACTGACCTCACTGTCAAGCTGCTGCACCAGCAGCTATCCAATTATTCGCTAAATGTCTGCRAATCTTTTGGTGCGTTAGAGATGATTTGCAGTTGCTTGCGGACTCCAAGTTAGTACGTCTTGCTGGAGAAATTAAAGTCTTCGTTGCCATAGTTTTGCTGACTCTTTTTCATCATTGTGTTTTGTCATTTCACTACACCCCAAAGATGCAAGTAAAATACAAAATAACATCTTCTAAGATTTTACTATCTTCCTGGCTCTGAAATATCCCGAGGGCAGGGGGAGGGGAACCTCAATATAGTCACAATAGCATTTTCAGGAGGCCTTTAAAACAAAAAAAGTCGATGCTGTTAATAACATCGTTCTCCTTTAGTTGCAGTTTCGGGTGAGCTGAAGACTGTTTGTCCTATAGCTGGACAATCCTCTAAATTCCCAGAGAAGTTAATTGGGAGCATGAGATTTTCATGCCCAAACCTCACTCTCCGGTAGGAATAGCAGTAGCTATTTCCTTGTTCTTTGTCTAGGCGATGCAATCATATACAGAAAGCTTACACACTCCGCACTTGCAGTAATTTAAACTTTCGGGGCTGCTGGTTATGTTTGAAGCCACATATTCCCGCTAACTATAATCAGAAATATACCTGCTATCAAAGGCAGAATATTCCCCTCCCTGTCCAGCAGATTGGTTTACTGCAAGAAAATTACATACACAAGCAAATCTCCCAGACATGTCAGACTTCTAACAGAGCTATGAATTCTCTTAACAGTCAGAGGTAGAACATTAATAACCACTACCATAAAAAAAATCTAAAAACTGTTGAATAATAATAAAAAAAAGATATTTATAGAGGCAACGCAGGAGATGCAATAGTAAAAGAGCCTCCCTTCGGATCATCAATTCATGAGTTCTGTGATCCTGAATAACGGGCATGCTTCCAAACGATAAAATAAAACACATCTATTCAAAATCACTAACTTTCCTCTTGCGTTCTTTAAAGGTGAATTGCAGCAAATGTATAAATTTTAGTGTGTTGTAACTTGTGTGCCTTTTACTACCATAGGAAGTGAATTTCACAGTATTTATTGGAAATCATTATCTTCCTGCGCTTTTTAAAATTTAATTTAAAATTTGTCACTGCAGCAGCAAAGCAGCAAAGCTGCTGCAGTCTAATACTGACAATAGAGTGATACTCTCTGAAAGAATTCCATAGGAAGATCTGCCATGATTTGCCAATAACAACATCTGTAATGACATTTGCTTATCAAAAATCAGTAGAGCTTCCAAAATAAAATAATGAAAAGTTTGTGTCTGAAAAGGACTCATGGACAGGGATCATGACCAATAATAGACGAGCATTAACTGATCTAAGCAACAGCATCAAAAAGGCAAGCCTCCATGGAAGCAAAATATTCTGCCCTATTTCCAGTCCTCATTGGTTAATTCATTCTTTAATTCTTTTTAATAATTTCATTTGGGACTCTGAGAGCAGATGTAACCACTTGCTCAATTACAGAGTGTTTCACACCTGCTCTACCCAGACTTAAGAGGCAAGCAGGTGAAAATCAAGCTTCTGCCTATCCTAATCAAAGTATTTTTTCAACAGAACAACCATTTTTTATTGTTCAAAAACACTCCTGCAGGCAAAACTCTGTCACCACATTAAGTAACGCGTATGTAACTTAACATGGGGAAATCAAGCCCTTACTGTAAGAACTGTCGAACACCTAAGGTTCATAATTGTAAAGTATTTATAGGCTCAGGATATGACTGATAAATGAAAACTAGCAATCAAAGAGGGATGTAGTCAAATGCACATGAAATACGCATGTCTGCATTTGCRGATATGCACACATGTTTATCTGTTTCATTGTAGGTGGACAGGCAAATATCAAGTGTTCCTATCTGACCATGATCAACTAACTGATTTTCAACAGGTGCTGTGGTAGAAATAATTGTTAAGTTGAATACTGTTTTCATTCCAGGCTGAGRAGTGGTGAGGTTTTTCTGACTTCTTTCATGGGATCCCATGCTGATTCGAGTAAATGGAATATCACCATGAGTTTCATTAAGCCCCTAATATCTTTTCAGGGACTTTCTGACAAGTGGTATTCTATGAATTGTTTCTTTTGAAGTTATCAGTTCTGCCTCCTGCAATCCACRTCTGTTTACAAGTTAAGTTCACCTGGTAATGATTACTTCATACTTACTGAAAAGTGCTGGAATCAGACACTATTGTATTTGCAGTGCCTTCAGATCAGGGTTTAGGATCATGGACCTCTGACCTAACTGCAAATAATGTTAAGGTAAAGCCAAAAAAGTAATACTATTAAACACAGGGAAACTTCAAAAACAGCAACATATGGTACATATGTAACTACTAAGTACCTACCGAGAAATCCTTGGTCTATCTTCATAAATCCTTAATCCAGAGATACCCCCATAAGAGAGCCCCTAAATAACCTTTTAATAACAACCACTAAAGAACAGGCTTCACAGTCTCTAATCCATTTGAAGCCTTCTTCAGTGTTCACTTCTAAACCAGCAGAAGCAGTAAGACGCAGTGCCAAAATGTATGCACAACTGAAAATCTTTAAGCACTAATCTCTGAAAATCTTTAAGCACTAATAACACTACAATTAACAAATTCTGGCATTCAGTCTCCGATCCAGGTGGGCAAGACTTAATGTGATCAAATTTAAACAGCTAAATTGTATGCCCATATGAAATGTATAAGGATCCCCAACTATGATCATCTGCAAGAGTGTGTAAAAGGCAAGCTCGGTCTGCCAAGAGTTTGTAGCTCGCATTTTAAGGGAGTAGACAAGGATTAGGCAGTTAACAGAGGAAACGAAAGATTATTTATCATTTCATGTTTTATAAGCTATTCCGTAACAACCTGTAAAAATGTCAAACATSGAAAACCCTTCATTTGGCATTTCCTCGCTGCACTTTTGTGAGGAATCCAACCCAGCACAGACTTAAGCCTGACACCTTTAGATCCCCCAAATATCGGTTCCCCCTGCTACCACAAAAAAGGAGCACAGCCAGCTAATGGTGGTAGAAAGCATTGCCATTTTTCAAACATTGGGCCACAAGGAGGAACAGGTCCTAACAATCTTCCCCAGTTCCTAASCAGAACAGCAAAAGTGTGAATGCCTGTGTGCACTTCATGCAGTTTATTTCTTCAGGGCTCCAGCAGCTGTTTCCTTCCTTCGGTTTATTTTATGTTAACACTACAATTTTGTGAGCAAGTGYTCAGGTGTAAAGATAAAAAGGGAGCACAGGCCCTTGTTTTTGACACTGAAAGTGGTGAGATTCAGCAATAGGAGCTCAAACAAGTGTCAAATGTATTTCACTACGGAAACATACTGGCTTTCCTTTAATTGTGGATGAYCGTGGACCCTACATATAAGTGTCCCAAGAATTTCACTAAGAACTTTAAATGCCTAAAGCTCTACATAGACATGTGTTTGGGTAGGGGGTTTTGTTTATTGTGCGAAGGTTATAGAGGCAGTACACAAAGATACTTTGCAGATGGGTTCAAAGTAGCAAAGGGATTTCACTGCTTGAATGTTTCATTCTGTGTATTTGTCTTAACTGTGCCTCAACTTTCCTTAAAAAAAAAAACACCCCTTCTTTTCAGGCAAAACCTGGAACTTCTTCAAGAAGGATAAAAAATAAAACAATTAATTTTAATTTCTTAAAATTACACTTTCACTTCTAGAAATGACATAGCCTGAAAGCAGCTGTCTGCTGCCTTGTTTTGTATAAGTACCCATCCTATTCTTTAAGTTGTGTAAACTGGCTTCTAGCCAAACTTCCACAGAGAGAGCATGGAGACATTTTCAGAAGCAAAGATGGTTGCAGGATTTCCAGCCTGCCAGCTTAGGTGGGAAATGATGGTTCCGCTATGGCTGCCAGCTTTGTCTCATTTCATTCCTGACCACGAGCCCAAAAAGTGACATGACTGAACTCCATGGCTTGTGAAAATGCAGGTACTTTTGGTATGAGTCACCTGAATTGATGGCTCAAGCACTCCCAGCTGCTCGGCTGCTTAGTATGCCRTGAGGCAGCTTATTACCCCAGCAGGCTCACGTAGAGAGCCTGCCCGCAGGCATTGCTGCAGGCTGCTCCTGAGGTCTCCTGTCAAATGGGATGGGATAGGGGCAGGGACGCAGCGGTCTTCCAGCCCCTCTAGAGACCCCTGCCTTAAAAGGGGGGTGGACTCCACCAATAATTTACATTCAGGGAAATGGAGGGAATGCAACTAAAATGTTTGTTGGCTTGCTTTAATGAGGGAACCCKGAAAATTTGCCAGTCCAAGCCTAATAATGCTGCTGTCTAGTCTTCTGCATCCGTTGGCTAACTAAACATCATGCTTCAAATGGGAAATGAGAGATGGCAAACCAGTTCTCTGCCTAGGGTTACTGTGTAAACTTCCCAGAGGATGACGGTGCGTCTTAGAGCCTATTTGCATCGTGTTTATTTTGGGCTGTGGAAAGAATGGAGCTTAGAATTTGTTGTTTGGGTCTAGGGATCTGCCAAATGCTGAAGAAGAGAATCAGACCCCTGAAACAGTGCTGGAGAAAACATAAATATCAGGTACTAACTAGAACATCAGCCTGAGCAGCAAAAGAATAGAGTAAAAAAAAATTACCAAATCCTGTTATATTTTTGTCCCATCTCACCCCAAAACATAAAGAATCCATTTCAAAGGTCATCTGCCATGGAAATCAGATGACAGACCTCTGAGGGTTGGTTTGGAAGGCTACTGGGGCTATGGTGATCATTAATTTTCTACCTTTGAAGCTACTAGAGTGAGCACTGACATAAGCATGATGACATGCAGCAGCTAACCTTTTTCAGTGCTTGGCTCTTGAATCATTTTGTTCATGCTTTCTAACATTTTGATTCAATTTTTGGCTTTGGTCTTAGTCACTTCAATGTATGCATAAATATTGCTGTTGAGCTTTGACTCTAAGGAGTTTTACTGAATTACGCAATATTTCTAACCAAGTTATCAATTTCCTTCCCAAAAGTTTACACGGTGTTATCCTCTCCTTTGTGTGGTTATTCTGTGGCAAGTTTGCTCAGAGCTTTAAAATAAATTTCTAACACAGCATATTCTACAGTGTTCAATCTATAGTTTTTGCAACTGTATATGGACCTCTCTTTAACATGAAAAACCTTCTAACAGAGAATTACAGTTTTAGTCTAGGTTAGCATTACTAGAAGTATGATMAAATGGGATAACATAGCAGTTGTATACTTAAAGCAATTTCACAACTAAGCTAAAAATAATTGCATTCAACTATATTAAAGCTGTGCCATGAACTAGCCTTCATGACAGTCAGTTGTAAATACCATAATAGATTTTTTTGTGAGCTTAGCAGTCTAAACATCCTAGAAATAAAAGCAGAAGGTATTGTAGTTTACTTTCACATAATTGTGTTTAACTCATTTGCAGTTTTGTATCTAATTAAATAACCCAAAGCAGGTATCCCAATAAATAACATCGTTTCCCTGTTCTGCTGGAAAAGGACCAACATATATATACAGATATATATAGGCACATATGCAGGACTGATTTCTGTAGATTTCTGTACTCTTCTTGTATAGACTGTTACAGAACCTGACTGAGCAGCCCTGTACAAAAAGAGGAATTTGATGTTACTTACTTGTCCTTCAGAACATTGGATAAACGTATTAAACTGGACTTCAGCATCCCCCTTAATAGTATTCCTGTTGCTAGGAAACAGTTATCAGGACCCCATAAGCCTTGTCTTTGGGACTGCTTTCATACTTTACCCAGAGCCCCTGCTCTGATATCCTTGAAATTGTGTTTCCATTTTTCATTGTCTTTCCTGCTATTTTTCTCCATTTGTTTTTGCTTACAAAATCCAATTTTGCAAATGAGCAGATACATATCATGTAACTAACCAGCTGTGTAAAATGGAGCTCTCCTTCAAAATGTATCCTCTTGGTATACACCAAAGGTATTCCTAGAATAGCTTTTCATCCTCACCATTTGTCCTGGGATAAGTGCTAATGTGGATGGGACTACTCATGGAAGATTGCCACGTTCTAAGTATTTACTGAAACGTCTGTATTTCTGTGTAAAATACAATGCTTTCTTTCCCTTCACTGGTGAGGTATTTATTGCACCCACTTACTGAAAGATTATGCTTAACAGGAAGTCTTGTTTTATTTGATGCTCTTTCAGATGATTTCACTCTGCATATGAGACTTACCATGGATTTACTAGAAGGAAAGGGCACTAGGTCCTCCTGCTTATCAAGCTTATAAATAGATTGCACAGTTTATCTTTCAAAAATCCTAGCAAAGCCAAAATGATAATTATAGCTATATAATTATTAAAATGTGTTCCTAGCTGAGCTTGTTATCACCTCTCAAGAATCAATGAAGGAATAGATGCCGTGGATTTGATGACAGGGTTTTTTTAGTGGTTCTTGTTTTACAAAGCACAAGTAAGGRGGTGGTGAAAAGGTCACAGAAGGTGGCAAAAAAAGTGAATTCAGCATTCTGCTATAGAAGGCGCTCTTTAGTATCCTCCAAGGATGTTTCTAAAAAGCTAGTYTGAGATATAAAAAAGCCCAAAGTTTCTAGACTTACCCTATTTAACCTTTACATATCCCTGATTCAACACAATCTTCAGATATACATTGCCAGGACACTTTTCCCTCAGCGTATCAAACTTCTGACCTTGCAGTTGTTGTAAGTCAATCACAATGACACGTCCTGCTGTACCRTGTTATATATAAGGGTAACTTGCTCATCAAATGCCGAAGAGCTACCAGGACTATGCAGCCTGATCCTGCAGTTCTCACACAGGAAAGACTGCCACTGAGCTAAGACTTTATTTATATTACTGGGGCCTCAGCTCCCTTTTATTCATAGTGGTATAAATCAGGATTCACCCAAATTAAATCATGGGTTTAGACAGAAAATGAAGTGTGAGTGGAGAGCCAAAGGACAAATTTCAGTATGCAGTAATCCTTTGGACTTCAGTGCAACCCCTGAAATCTTGCTCAGCAGAGAGCTTGTCGCCCCAGCTACCTGAAACCACTGGGAACCTTGCCTCTATGGGAACTGTAAATTCAATGCTACTGAAAATAATTTCTGAATAATTTTCAGTGCTCATTTCTTACACTGCCCTCTTATGGAGTTGGRTTGCTTTAGCCAAACTGTAAGCTCTTCCTTCTGCTTCTTGCATACTGCAGTATATCGCAAAGGCTCTCACTTTGCTATGTCACTTTGCTTTCCAAATGGGAATTCAGCTGCAAAAAAGGGAAGRAAAAAGCTAGAGTTGGAAACAGCTTGCTAAGAGCAGTTGTTGCAGGAATTATCCCATTGTCCTGAAAGAAGGATCCTTATTTTCCCTTCCCTGGTTATGGGCTTCAGATTAACATTATTCARGATCTGAAATGCTTGATTTTTATCACTAATAAGTTATATAAAATTCATGTTTCTGCTAATGCAGGCCACTCAGAATGCAGGATGTGGACCAATATACATGTATTGTAGATCACAGTGAGCCCACAAAAGAGACAACATTGTAAAACAAATCCATCCTACATAGCACAGTCTCATCATGCATATCCCAATATTGGTGATAACTCAGAAATTGCCCAGTGAATCTCTAGCATCAAAAAAACATAGGCATTGTCCTTGGATTTTACATCCAAATCAAAGCACTCACTGAAAGACCTGATTTCAGAAAAACAAATTGTTCCAGTTTTAAGGCTGCCTTTGGGTGAGGTCATTAATAGGACAATATATTTATAGTCTAAATCAAATACAGGTTTAGTCAAACTCTTGTTTTACTGTGGAAGATCTGATCACAAGTTCATCACTTGAATTTGCTTGGCTGTCATTCATTAAAATATGAGTACCAGCTATTTCACTCTGGGCCAAGTGACAAGGCTAAATAGTGCTACAGTAAAGAAGTATAAGAGATATGCTCCAGCTGTCCCCTACAGCTCCTCCCTCCTAAATATATCTCTTCGGTGGTTTGGTTGGCTTAGTTTCCAGGAAGACTAGCAAAGGTTTAGCTTTACATATGGCTAGCAAACTGAATGGGCAATAAATAGAACAGGGTTTCTGGGGAAAGGTTTGTTCTCACAACACAGCACAGAGTACAGGACTTAAGAAGTGGCTTTGCTGTCCCTGTGTGTTGTGCTAAACAGAATTTTTGAAAAAACATAATCCAGAATATGGTTCTTTTCTTGTTTGCATTACCTTCTTTTAAAACCTCAGTAAAAGTCTCCTTTTTCAACATACCTACAAAAACTTGGCAACAGTTAGGTTTTGCTGTTCTAAGAACAGTGTCTGTCAGGCTGGTGGGGAAGGTCTTACTGCCTCCTTACCCTCCCCATCTCCATCTGCTGCTTAATACGCAGCATTTAAGGGTCTTGTGGCAGGGAGTTGTCTCACTGTTGTGGGGTTGTGCAGGAGGTACTGGTCCAAGGATAAAACTCTTAGTTCTAGGTTCTAAAAATAATAATAATAATTTTCAAGGTTTCTCAACTGTGTCAGCAAAGTGGTATTTATGGCAGTGACAGACACCTTCATACAAAGGATCAAGGCACGACTCCTCCAGCCTGCTCTTGCCTTTCTTTTTRCTTGTGATTGCTTTGTGTATGGGCCTGACCACACTGACAGGGAGGAGAGCAGGGAAAAGAAGGGGAAGGGACRCACAGGCAACCTCAAACTCCATTTCTTCCCCTCCACTGCCCAGGGTTGCTGGGGGCCTCCCAAGCATCGGRAGGACAGGGGATAAGGCAGGGCCAGGCCTACCACTATGCTCCTTCTCATCTGCATCTGAGGAGCTACTGTGGGGAAGCACCCTCAACAAGGGCCAGAGATGTGGGGAAATCTCCACCTCCAACTCCACCCATTTTGCTGCCCTTCAATGTATTTCACCTGTGCTTCTAATAACATTTATATCCCAACACCAAATTCACAGTTCCAGTAGAAGCTGTGGTTAAAACTGTACCTTTTTCTGCTCTAGAAGAACGGGACTAAGCCACTGAGAAAGAAAAAGCCGCATAAAAGATGTTGGTCAGACACGAGGGATCTGGAATTGATTTGATTCTCTGGGGTGTGTCAGGAATTATGAGACAGCTTTGGGATCTCACCGCATTCATGATGATGGGATTCTTTGGGCGGAAGACCCTGAGACCTCAGGCCCTCTAGACAGAAAAATTCAGAGAAGATCTGTTGGAGGAGACATATGCCTAGGCCATTTTCGTAGTCATTGTGGACTAAAACTGGGGAGCTTGGCATGACTTGCTTGTATCGCAACCCCACCTCTCACTGAGATTTGCTACTGYGAAGTTCCCCCACCCTGCGTTTCCTTCTCACTTTGCAGAGTGCCTGGAGCAGGGCTGGCTCTGCTCCTCAGCCAAGCCCAAAGGCGTTCGTGTGCCGCTATGAGAACGGCAGGGCCGAGGGAGTCCTGCCTGTGGATTCGCACCTCCCATCACCTTTGCATGCTAGTTTTTTGGACCTGCTGTCCCGAGTAGCACAGCGTCTGCCAGGTACTCTGCCACAAACCCTCTCTCAAGAAAATACAGGTGGAAAGCAGCAATTAATTCTGCTCAGCGGAGCACTCACTTAGGCAGCATGGCTGCTAGGATGGTCACCAGAGAGGAGGGCGCTTCTTCATGCTGTGCCTCAAGGCCAGAAAAGCCCCAAGTGATCTGTGATAGTCCCAAAGAAGGTATGTTGGAAGAGTTGGCTGAAAAAGATGTTTTATTTTCTGATGCATTCAGGTTAAGAAGGAGAAGCTCATTCAATTGTGGAAGCAGAGGTGGCCTCTGGACTGCTGTGAGCTGCTTCTGCCCAAATGAACTTGTTTAGTGAGGCAGCTTCCCAAGCCTGAAACTCATTCCTTTGAACTTTCACACTTTGTGGGCCAGTAATTAAAGATATTAAAGGGAGCAGTTGAGGGAGGGCACAAAGGCTTCGTTTTGCTCGCTTGTTTGTTTGTTTGGAGTTCAGCCATTGGAAGTATGATTCCTCTGATGTTTAAAAGAAACCAGACTATAAAATATCCTATTGCTTTTGTCTCTTGCTTTCTCAGTTGCAGAGCATATTACTCAGCAGGAGAAAAGGAAGCCACGGCTTTCATCTTGGCATCTAGCTACTGGCACTTACGCTTATGTAATCAGCCTTTCGGAGGGACTATTGCATTTTAACCATTTTCCCGATTGCTCAATTATCAATCTGTCATTTCATCCAAATTTCAAGGGGGCTTGACCAGTCCTGTTTTCACCACAGATTCAAAGCTGATTACTTCTTTGGGATCCTCATAAACTCCATCTCTGAAGCTAGTGTTTTCCTGCAGGATGGTCTTGGTTTTTTTCTTCTTCTTTCTGGAGGCCCTTTGTCTGGGGTCTTATTACTTTGGCTGTCCTAATAAGTAAGAGCCATCTGGAGGCATGGTTGACCGGGTTTGCACCTGCGTCTACATCTGCACTGTCTGGCCACGTCAGGTGGATGTTCACTTAAAAGATCCATCTCAGTGTGAGAAAAAGGAAAAGAAAAGGGAGGGAGAGAGTGTGTAAAACTSTTATTCCTGCCTCACTGCAACAGCAGGTGCACCAGATGGCTCACAAAGTAATTAGGGTGAAGAAACAGTGTCAAGACTTCGTGTGGTGTGGTCTGTAAATGATCATCAAATCAAATTCCTTATCAAAGACGGAGTTTTCTCTCTCTCCCCGCTGGCAAATCGATACACATTTGAAACAGCGCATGTGATCTGCTTCCTTACGTGCAGGCACCTGGAATGCAGACAGAGAAACCTGGTCAAGAGACCATTCTTGTTAAGCAGCCATCTGTCCTAACAGACTGTCCCAAAGCATTCCCAGCCTGTTGAGTAGTTATGCTTCACTTTATTCRAAGACCATCTTTCCTAAAAAATATTTTTTTCAGCTCCTTAAGTGGTCACCTAGAAGAAATTTTGCCATGCAGTATATAAGGTAAACAGCACAAAGCTTCCTGGCAGAGTTATGCTTTGGCAGCAGAACAGGACCTTGCACTGGTTTCATCTACGGACCTAATTATTTCTAAAGCTTCTCGTAGTTTTCCCCCTTTTCTTAGCTTTTCACTGTGTTAGCTCCCTTAGACACAGGGAGATACTGGCTCCTGCTTGAATCTGCTGGACCGATCTACTAGGCTATGATTAGCACATAGGATATCTGTTAGCATATGATAACGTACTATCCACGTGTCTCAGCCTAGGGTGCCTCAGTAGAGGACCACTGCATCCCTGCGCAGTCTACCATTTTGAAAAAGACTGCTGCTGCACAGCTTTCTGCTRCCCTTCTTTTCACCTACCCCCTCTCTAACTCATCTGAAATAACCATTCTAAATACCAGTGTGTTGTCTCCTATTTTTTGTGGCTTTATGCCCCATTTCAAATCCCGCATCTTGTCCAGGGAGCTCTGCACCATTCTGGCGCCCATGGCAGCAACATCAACACAGACCACAACCATTGGTGAGCAGTTTAATAACAGGCCTGACACTTTAAATACTTTTACGAGGGTATTTCTGTTTATGTTCTGGAACACATCTCTTTGTCACACACAGCATTTCATCAAATGACTACAGTAAAGCAATACTGCATGAAAAGAAGCCTGAAACTGAGCTTTCAGCTGGCTTCTCAGATAATCAAAGAGTACTGGGGGAGCAGCTGTACAAGGCTTAGATACTCCAGGATAAATTCTGCAGAAAAACTTACACATAGAAAGAAGTTTTAACAATGTGCATAACACTAGCCTAGGATTTGAATCTAAGAAAGGCAGTCTGTTGTCCTGCTGATATTTACTACAAACTGAATCATTTTTTATTTGACTGTCAGCATGTTTGGGTTCTTTTTCCAAATGATATTCTGCTGCGGTGAGCTTACAGCTTAAAATTGATAGAAAATTTACCTTTCCAATCTGTGATTTTTTTTTTTTTTTGGAAAGCCAGTCTGTAGCTGAACATTCTCTGCTAAAGGAAGTTATGACTGAGTTAAAGTGATACAGAGTCCCTGTGGCACACACGTGCCACACGCAGGAGAAGAAACCTTAGGCGGGTTGCAGTGCAGGGGACTGTAGTGGACTGCTGTAATGTAGGGGCTTGTATTCTGGAAGGACAGTGCGAAGAGTGTGATGCTGAACCCAAGAAAGTTCTCCAGAACCTACAGTTGCATTTGCAGCGTTTAGGTATATAAATCTGAAACTRTGATTTCTTATTTTTTATGTTTTTAAACCCACTCAGAAGCTAGCCAGCAGTATCTAAGCTTGCTGGGCTTTTTTCACCAGAAAGTTTGGCCCAGCTCTTACCCATTTTCCACTGAGATCCAAAAGCTAATCAGGGGACAGTCCAGTACCTCTGAGAGACCAGTACATCTCTGGGGCTGGACTGGGCCCCACAGAAATCAGAAGTGCTCTTGCTTTCTTTTGAAATGCTGCTCTCCATCTCCTCTCCTCTCCCTCTCCTCTTTCCTCAGGCTTGGCAGGCCTCTGAACCCAATTCTTGAGCACATGCTATTGCAGAAAAGGTGCATGGTGGGAACATCTCCTTGTGTCTTCCCAGGAAGAAAACTCAGTTCCTCACCTGAGGTACCAGGCTCTGGGTCCCCACCACATGGAGGGGCCTTTGCTCCCTTGGATGGTCTGGCACACAGCCTGAAGTTTAGTCTTCCTKGCTAACTAGCTGAAAGCAGGTACCTTCTCAGGGTTTTCTGGACCAGCTGGATTTTAGTTTCTGCTCAGTGAACTGGGTGTTTTCTGTTTTGGGCAGAGCAGTGCTTAATTTGTGGACTTATAAGTCCTTTATTGCTTCTAGTCCTCAGTTTAATATAGAGTCAGCAGTTCAATTCTTTTAATTTCTGCACTCTGTTCAAACCTAGATAATTATCTATCCCTGTAATTACAAGTGGTGAGCAGTGTGTCAGTACCTTACAAGTGCATTCCTGGTTACTCATAGCAATATTTTTCTCCTCCACTCTAGTAAAAAGGAGCCAAATTTCCCCACTGGTATTGCTAAAATCACCTTCGCAAACCAAACCTAAAGAAATAAAGCAGTCCTTGTATATCTGCTCCGACCTTAGCTGTTTCCAGAGCAGATAAGGTATTCTGGATCACTGGATCTGGAGTTTACACCATCAAATATGTCTTCACTGAAATATGAAAAAAATAATCTTTTTGTAAAATACCTAAATCTTCATTGTCCTCTAAGAGGCAGTCTAGGAGCTTTCCTCAGCTTTAGTTTGCATTTTTGCCTTTGTTTTTGTAATATTTTCATAGGTACCTGAGAATACATTTTATTTCCCTACTGCTTTTGATTACTCCTGGTTGGTAAACAATGAAGATTAATTGTTTTCTGATGTAKCAGAAGCAAACGTGATTCTTATTCACAAGTAACCTTGGCAGTGTCAGGAGGGGCACACAGAGCCCTGGGAACAATGTTCTTAGCCAGCTGCACTTACAGACCCACAAAGCAAGCTCATGTTGTTGCTGTTTCTTAGGTAGATAGAACTGTGGCAGAGAACTAAGATACGGTCCAAGCCTCATATTCACATTAATAGGTAATTAAGTTGAAATGCATCTTTGAACTTATTTCGTTGTTTTTATAAAGCTCTTAAATTTTTATGGAACATTTGAGATCTGCTTGTTTTCCTGCTGTATAATCTTAGCTACCATATCTTGCTGAAAGACCTGTGGCAGGAACATAAAAGCGGTGATGGGACTGTTCTTGGAGCAGGTCTGCATGGAAATGAAGGACAGGAAGCAGCCCAGCCCCATCACAGCCCGGATCCCAGTCCAGTTGCTGAGAGGCGAGGCTTTACTGGTGCAGGTACAACGCTGCGTTTTAGGACTTCTATTGCTTCCACTTTAGGTTAGTAGCAGGGCTCTGTATAGCAATGTGTGGACATACAAGCTGGGATGAAACCTACCTCAGGCATCATGTTGTATCCCTTTGCAAAAGACAAACATGTCCTTAGTGATGAGTGAAGTGGGGGCTTGTAAATCTTAAGGTAAACATCTTTTTTCACAGAAGTATGTAAAGAGTCAGAATAATTTAATTGCTTATAAAATGAAGCAAATGGATATATTTGCAGTGGTAGATGATAGAATACAAAAAAATGTGATCATTCTGCAAATGTTATCTGTTATATGTTTGCAAACAGAGAAATAAATAGCGAAATTATACCATTAATCTATTCATTTTGCTCTGTGGTAATGTTTCTTCAAATCAAATTATTCTATAATGACCTATCCAGTGTTTTGCATCATCTTTGAAAAAAATCTTCTTTTATTTTAGTACTTCTTCAGCCCCTAAAAATGTGTCTCAGTTCTTCAAACATTGATGTAGGAAAGTAACATTTATTTCTGTTTCACAAATAGGAAACTGAGGTACTGTGATCCTAAAAATCTTAGTTACTGGTGGGAGCGGTCCCAGTGTATTTCTGCGCGTAAGTTTTGCAATGACAAAGCCTAACACAGGGCCAAGATCAAACAAGAATGAGAACAGGACTGTGACTGAAGCTAGATCACCTCACACTGAGCTTGGACTATCCTTCCTTAGTTGCAGCAGGAGTTTTGCCCAGGTAAGAACTATAAAATTAGGTCTCTATGCATGTTAATGTTTTTAATAAAATCCTTTACTCCTAAGTGTAAAAGTCAAATTTGCAGTATTTAATAGTGGAGTATTTACTTGTGGTCAGCTTGGGTTCAAACACACTTTCAGTAACCTAATTCTGCATTGTGAGGATGCCATGCCAAAATATTGAGGTTGTTTTGAGCAAAAAGCCAACTGTGCTCAGTATAACTCTGTGCTGAAACCATTGTAGGACTAAGCCCTATGTGGCAGTTACACCATTTGAATTAAGAGACTCAGTAGAATATTTTTCCAGCTTTTCTAATTAAAATAATAATTATGTAGTGTCTATTAGTATGGAATTCCAAATGTAAGCCTCAGGGTCAAATGGCTTAGAAAACTGAAACTCTGCTCCTTTTGTCAGAAAAAAGGAGATGAGACAGTTCTGGGCAGCTTCATTTACATAAATTACAAATATTGCTTACCAATAATTCCATCTACTGAGTTCTGCTCTTCAGCTGGAATCTTTCTGCACAAATGACAAAAAATTGTTGCTCATGCACCCTAGCAGCATGCACCCCAGAACTGGTCAGTCACTCTCATCAACAGGTAGTGATTTTATGTTTGATAGCACAGTAGAAAGAGGTCAGTTACAGCATGCATGGTCTTTTTATGAGCATGGATAGTGTTCATAGGTCTGGTGCTCTTGAGTACTGCAAGTAAAGCTCATATAACCTGGTTAGCTTTGGTTATATGAGAAGAGAACACATGGTTGAGATAGTTAGAAGGCCTCTTTGGGAAGACAATACCAAACTAGGAGAAGTAGATTTGAAATCACAGAACTGAGCCCAATTAGCTGCACATCAGAGTAGATGCTGGTGAAGTGATTTTCCTTGAACTGAAGCTGTATCGTGGAGGATCAATCAATCAATTTATAAGCACCTCGAGGGTAATAATAGTCTAGTGAATGCGAATTTGTCAAGGACAAATTGTATCAAACCAATCTAATTTCTTTCTTTGACAGGATAAGTGAATAAGGGGGAAGCAGTAGATGTGATATATCTTGACTTCAGTAAAGCTCTTGAGTCTCCTACATAGCGTTCTCGTAAGCAAATTAAGGCATATGATTAAATCACTGCAGAGAAGGCTCACAGCTGGTTGAGAAAACAAAATCAAAGAGAAACTATCAACGGTTTGTTGTCAAACTGGGAGGACATTTAAAACGGGGTGTTTCTGAGCCCAGTTCTATTCAATCCTTTGTTGCTCAATGATCTGGATGATGAAATGATGAGGATGCTTTTAAATTTGGAAGGAGTTCCAGAAACTGGAAAGATGTTCCAAAATCAACTGGTGGAAATTTGATAAAGGCACATGCAATTGCTACAGAAGTCCTTTGCATACATGAAATGGGGAAAAAACAGTTAGGAAGCAGTAAAAGGCAGAAAAGGAGTTAGAAGTTAGGGGGGCACAGACAGTGGCAACAGTGTGACACTATGTTAATCAAGGTTCTTCTTATTCTTGGATATGTTAATTTTCATTCGTAAAGGGCAAGAGGCTCTAGGTGGCTCTAGGTGACCCTACCTGAGTGAGGGAGTTGGACAAGATGACTTCCAGAGGTCCTTTCCAACCTCAACCCTTTTGTGTTTCTGTATAACTCTAGCTATTCTTGAGACCAGTGATACTGCAGTTAGGGTGCAGTTTCAGGCTTCAGACTACAGGAAAGATGTAAGCAAATATTAAAAGGGCAAAAGGAAGATAAGACAAATGATACAGGCTTAAAAAACTTGACATCTGAATTAGGCTGAAAGTGAAATAGGCCACCTCTGTATCATTTGTTGCACTGGACAGCAAATGTCCTCCAACTTCTTAGTGTCATTAAAACAGATAACTAACATTTGAAAACTTGGGGTTCAACAGACTTCTGAGGCATGTTTGATTTTGTGTCATTTTGTTGTGTATTTAGAAGTTTAGATGTTCTGTATTTCTTTTTCTCCAGTTGAAGCTCCCCTTGTTTATCAAGTTTTCCTGTTTGCCTTTTTGGTGGTTTGGTTTTTTGTGTTTAAAAATATCCCTAGACAGATGAAACTCTGCTCTTGATGTTGGCAACTAAGATTTACAGAAAAAAATAATTTTGACTTTGTCTATTTAGGGCTTTGTAAATTTTACGGTATTCTACCACTTTCTTCTTCTGCATCTCTGTTCTACTGATTGGAGCAACACAGGTGAACTAAATGAGTAATGCTAGTCAAGAAAACATGGTGGCTTTATAGAGTATCTGTTCATGAAGAAAAAGCCTTGAAACATTTCCAGAACTGGAGGCAGAGAATTTATCGTTCCTGCTGGAACCCAGAATAACTACTGCTTTGTGTCATCATTTTATAATCCTTGTCTGTCAATAAACATAACTGTAGCTAGCAATAAAAATTATACAAGCTCAGTCAGGCAACGCTACCCTGGTAAAACAAATTTATGAGCCAGTTAATATTTTTAATCCTGTTACAGAGATGACCTCAAAACCCAGACCATTTATCTAAACCTCTATCCCCTAAAGGAGCACATGTGGATGTCAGATAAGTGAAATCTGCTTTTGAATCATCTTGATCTTGGGCTGAGGTTGGGCAATAAGAGGGAGAAAGGGTGGAATCATAGACATCTGTCTGCAAAAACAAGCCAGCCCCATTAGTGTCTGTCTCCTACCTAGTACAGAGTTGGTCAAACACTCTTGCAGACTCAAATGAAGCCGTTCATCTGATAACATAAAATTCAGTATGTTTTATTTTTCCCTTCTCCACATCAGTTACATGCCAGTGATTATTCCAGTTCCATCATTGATCCAAGATGACTTATCACAACAGGGGATTGTTCTGTTTACACTACTTCAGAAATCTCTGAGATGTTATTTGATCTACAGCATCCGTTAGACACATAGAATACATTTCCTTCTCTATTGTTTCATCTTATTAGCAAGATATGGCAATGACACTGTCTGCTAATTGCTATCCAACTAGTGCTTTGTGCCTTGTTAATTTTGACTAAGACACTTTTCCTGCATAGCACCGTGTAGATATTACTAATAGGGGAAAGACAGGTAGTTAATTGGTGTCTTGAGTGTTACACAGAGAAATAAAAAATTGACTGATGATCAGTTTTCCTCTGATGGAAGGGTCAGCTTTTGTCACTAGCTTCTATGCTGTCCTTTCTCTATACACTCTAATGTATAATGTCTTACCCTTGTAAAAGGTGCTGAGATCCATAAGGGCTACCAGAAGAATACATGCTGCTGTCCGCAACTTATAATGAATTAGTACAAAGGAATGCTCACTTTTTAAACCTCAGTCAGGTATTCTCCTGAAGGTGAAAGCCAGGGAGGTCCTAGGTCAGACTGTATTTTTGCACTGATTGTCTGAGTCTCCTGGAAAGTCTGCAAGATATCGAGGCAAGATACATGGTCTTAACAACCCAGTTACAGGATCCACCAAATATAAAGTGAGAGGGGCTATAAAGATATGTATTGTTCTTGTTTGGGGAAGCCAGATGAGTCAGTCTGGCAACAGAGGTTCTGCTTCTAGTTCTAGTCTGTCACATAAGGGAAGAATTTTTGGTGGCTCCAGACAGTGATCCTTTGAGTCATGAAAGAAAATAAATGAAAGTGCAAGAAAGAGTTTTCTTTCACCCAAACTTCTTATAAATTCTATTTGTTCTTGGACTTAGGCCCAAATCCAAACCTTCTGCCTCATCAAAAATACAGGTTGATGTTTCAGTTCTTATGTCTTATGTATACCAACGTCCTCTACTGCACACATAGACATACATCTCAGGCAAAACAAATGATGGCTTTTACAGAGTGTGAGCTAATTGTTGAGATAGGTGCACAGGGACAGCATTCAAATATCCTAAAACAGGAGATAACGGAAGCTTTCTGGTCATGAGTAAATATATTTACATACCTGGTCTTGTAGAAGAGATGGATTGAACGTAAGTTATCTTTCTGCAAGTTGGAGGTTTGTGGAGAATTGGTGTCCTGCAGCCCCCACTGAAGGCAGAGCTGTGAGTATGCAGCATCTGTGAAGTAAGGACAAGACTCAGGTATACATGCCTGCATTAAAGGCAGATTTGGTAACCGTGTGGAATGCTACACATCGTATTCGGTGTCTGTCTGTTCACTACAAATGTTTACTTGCGAGAAAATGTTCTGGCTTTGCTGGTCATTTTATCCAAATTTCTGTATCCGAAGAACTGCCTTCAGACAAATAATCAGCTGAAAGTGTAGCATCTGAAATCAAACCCTAGCAAGACTGTAGCATCAATCAATTTCTTAGACATTGAAATGGCTCTCTGGATAACAATCAGAAGCAGCCAGACAAGAAAAATCAAGAGGTAAGATGAGTGCAACAAAAAGGCCCACTAAATTCAGTATAGTTTAGTGACAGTCAAACTCTAGGTATACCTTCCCACAGAACTGCGAGAAGGCTTTGTGTGATCGTAGTCATGTGCGATGATAGGGGTGAGCACAGCTCAGTGCAGCATCCTTGCACTCTTCATTCTGCCTAACGTGCCAGTGCTCCAGCACACACCGAAGCTGATGAGTTCCAACTTCTCAACCACTGTCTGAATTTACAGACATTATCAATTTAAAAATCACACCTCCATGGGAAAATACTTTACCTATATTGTTATAAAAATGCCTACAATTAAAGCGGGAGAGAAGAAACCTATCAATTTTTATCTCTTTCCTCACGGTTTGTTTCTTTGTGCATTTGAAAGCAAACTGTACATTGTCTGTTTCAATGTTTGCTCAGTCTAGTCACTCTGTTATGCTGGGGGAGGGAGCTAAGGGAGGGGTTGGAGAAGGAGGGAAAGAAAAGCATCACATAGCAACAGAAGAAGGAATTAAAAAAGAAATAGGCTGGTATGATTTTTATGAAAAAAAGTAGCACAGGTGTTTGTGGATGCATCTAGAGAAGGGTAAGGAAAGTGTTTTAATTGACTAGATTTCGAGCTAACAGCTCCTCCTGGAAAAAGGAAGGGCTGTGTCAATTTTCTCCCTGCAGGGGAGGCAGAGCCAGCAGGGGAGGAAAAACAGGTGAGAACCCTCCTGCCTCCTGTGGCTGCCATTCTGCGCCTCTGTTGAGAGGTGCATGTGTTACACACAGCCTGGACAAAATGACTGATGTACTTTTCTCACAAATCTGTTTCTGAAAGAGCAAACACTCTCCCAATCAGTTCACTTCCCCTCTGTATCTCAATGCAATTGTCAAGTTTGAAAATTACAGATATTGCATATGCTTAAGGAATTGCTAACTCACCCTCCTTCCCTTCTTTTCATCAGGTGGGCAGTTTTCATTTTTCACATTCAATATCACTCCTTGTTTTCTCCTTTCAAATCTAACAGTGACGCAGGAAGAAAAAATGAAGACGTCAGTAGTATAAAGAATACCTCATTAGTTTTGATTTATTATATTTTTCCTTTCCCTTGCAGAGAAAACTGTAGATTTAATTTGAGAAGGACCCAATTGGTAAACTGCTACCGAGCAGGAATTCAGCTGGAGAAAAATGCAACTCAACAAGAGCAGTTTTGATAAGCTTACTTAAATCCCTTATACATGAGCTCTTTCTTTTCCTCTCCTACACAATGTGTGTCACATTGGCTCTTGTAATACTGACTACCCTAAAAGGCCACCTTGAAATTCATTTCACAAAATACCATTTCCAAAACATGTTTTCAAAACTTTATTTATGAGTAGAGAGGGAAGCTGAAAATTTAGCCTTTGATCTAGATTAAATAACTTTTTGCTGGTTCACCCTGAACTGCCATTTCCACTGAATTGACTAAAAAAGACAGAACATATGAGAAGCAAAAACCTGTTTTCTGAAAATGCTATGATTTTGCCAGTGTCTCACAGACAAATTGGAACTAGTCTATATCAAGCAGCTTTAAAAAAATAGTATTTGTATTATTGCAGTATTTCTTCTTTGAAAAAAGACAGTTTAACCTGAGGTTTTATAAGTGATGGAGGCTGCCACTTCCCCAGCCCCTTTGCCACAATGTGCAGGAGCCCTTACCCAAAGAGGCCATTGCTAGATCTAGGCAGAGCTGGTTCCAGATATCTGTTTAGTCCTTGATACGGCTGAAGGGGTTTTCTATTCACCGTGCAACCAGAGGTGACTGATCCCACAGTCTGCTATTAATCCCCATTCCTTTTGCAAAAATACCTGGGTTTGGGTAAGTGTTTTCAAAACTCAGATGCTGAGGCAAATTTTAGTTTCCTAAAGCTAAATGCGTGTTCTGATTTTCCAAGTGACCAGAGAGGCAACGCAGCCCAGGGAAAGGGGCACGGGAGGGAAGGAGGGAGAGGGAGGAGTGGCAGGTTTGGTTGCTGTGTTTAAAATTGACACTGACATATCAGCTTTGTGGGATTGAGGCCTGGCTTGCCCTACAGCTCTGTAAAGTGCTTAGCACATTTTGGACCCTGCGAGCTGTTGCATTAATAATGACCTTGGCTCACAAATAACAAACAGCCTTAAGCTCAGTCCAGTCAATATTTAACCTGAGTTGGGAGGGAAAAGAAGATGGCACTCCAATCCCTGTCCATCTGAGTTCCCAAGCTGCGAGGTGAAGCTCTCAGCCGTCGGGCAGGTGTTCGCATTATGTTCACACGTGCTGCTTTTTTCATTAGCACTGAAACGGTTAACAGTGAGAATTATTTAAAATACTGTCTTTGGCTCCTGATCTTTTCTTCAGTGCTCTCTGCGGTCTCAGACCAATGTCAAATCTTGTTTACAGTCCCAAGGTTTTTCTTTGCAACAGCCAAGACCACTAGCAGGGATGGTTTAGGAAAAGATTCTTGAACGCAAGTGTAGCAAAAAGGTGCTGCACCTCGTTGTACCACGGCAACCCAAGATGGGTAGGGCTGTATCTGTAAAGATTACATGCTATTCAATAAGAAGTTGTTCATCTGACGTATATTTCATGTACTGGAAATAATTATTCAGGAAAAATAATCCAAAAAAGGAGAAAATGAAGTCCGAAATAGTAATCCATATTCTGGGCTTTTACAGTGCTAATGTAAAGGCCTAGGAAAAGGATATGATGATATACAGAATTTATGAGCCACTGGAAACAACATGAGATGGTGCAATAATGCTAGCAATAACAATTTGTGTCTTCACAGTGTTCAGTGCAGGAAGATGATAGAAAAAGAAGGTAATGCAGTTTAACAATCAATGATCTTTAGAATGTAATATTCCTGAAAGGGTTTTTCTGGAGAGGATTCTACTCATGATGGCAGAGAAGGAAGGAGAGAGAAATTCTCTGTATTAGTTTTAGGTTTGTAAAGCAGTTTCCATTTTCCAAGGAAAATTCTACTGAAAGAAAAAAAGAGTAACATTTATTCACCATTTTGTAACTATTAAATACAGATGCAGTACAATAATACAGATTCTTTTGTTTCTAACTGTAAATTGTACAAGTGTTATAAATATGTTAAGCTCCTTTGTTGTTACAGGTCAGCATGGACTAAAAAAATTGATTGCTAAAAAAGCTGCAGTCAATATTTTTTTTTGTACTTCCAAAAATTTTAGCCAATGGTTACATATTTGTGAATATGCATTTCGTAATTTATTTCTGGTAGCAAACCCTCTTTCTACAAATAAAGATTATTTAGTTCCTCTTTAGGGAGAAAGTCCAGCTAAACGGAGCCTGTAATAAGGTGGGGGGAGCATTTGTTGTGAGGGGGTGTGTGTGAGGCGGGTGGGCATGCAAGGCGGTTGTAAGTACCAAATAAAAGCAAAATGTCTCTAGAGAGACTTCATTTATGTTTTTTCTCCTTATAGGGAAACTGTCTAATGAAGGAAATGCCCTTTAAATTCAGTACTAAGTGCTGCTAGACGGAAGTGTGCATCATAACTTCAATCTTAAAGATTAACAGATGTTTTAACTTCTGTTAAAAGACAAACAACAATTTTTTGAGACTATCAGTGTTAGTGGGTGCTTGTTTACACTGGGTATCCTTAAGGAAAACAAACTTTAACCTTGACACAATAATGGAAATTGAAAAAAGAAGTGGCTGGCTGAACCACTCCATTTCCTTTCAAGGGCCTGGTGCAACAACGCAAAACGTCTTCCTGTGTGACATGCAGAGGCTTTAACAATAGCACATGTGGAAAACAGTTTAAATGTTTTTTTTAAAATAGTCAGTGATGAATTTCTGAAACAATGACATTTCAGATTTAACTTGTTCAGCCTTCTCCCCCTCCTGCTCCTTCCCCCCTGGTAAATTTATATAAGATCTTTATATCATAGCTGGAGATTCAGCATCTATAAAATAAATTAGGTGTATGATGCATTGAATGTCGATAGCAGCATGAAGGATTGGGGGGGGTGATGGTTAGACATTTTGTTTAATTTTAAATAATTTTGTTTAATGGTACAAACTAGTTGATAAAGATAAATCTCAAGTGTGCGCCTCTTCTTGGTACCTAAGCTCTGCAGAACAAGGAGAACTGAAGCACCTGAAGAACTGAGTCTTCATGTATAGTCAACGGAGGGAGGTATTTCTGAGGGTAACGCAGCCTGTCCTGAGATACGTGAAAGATGGACACCTTTTTCTCTCTCTCATCACCACCTCAGTGACTATATGAGAAGCTCAGCCGGCTTATTTTCAACCCCCAAACTTAATTGTGTGTGTGGTTACATCTAGGCGACAGAAAGTCCACTTATATTCTTGGTTGTTTCCCCCCCACCCCTGCCCCCCGAGTAGCTTGAAGTGATTCTGCAGCACTGCAGTAAAAGCTGAAGTTAAGGATCATTTTCTTGGGTCATATCCACTGTGTGGTGCTTTTGAGGAGCACAGAAGTGATGTAGGGGCTCAGTTCTGCTTTTCATGGTTATACAAACAGCCCCTGAAAACAATACTGAGCGAGGAAAGCAAAACTGTGCCCCAGAGCATGAAGAGGATATCCTATTTCCACTGACCATACGTGGATGACAAAGGAAACAGGATTTGACTGAAATGGCACAGCTAGTAACAATAGCAATATAAATACCTATAATAGCAGTATAGTTAACATATAAAGCAATGTTTTGGTACCATTATGGGTGAAGGATTTTCCAAACAGGAATATCCATTGATCCACCTGAGAACCACCTGAGTGCAATGTTCAGTGTGTTGCATGGTGGCTTTAGTTTTAGTTTTAAAAGAAGTAAAATATTTCTTGTGAACTTTTTTTTTCACTTAAACCATTCTAATAAAAATGCTCAGAACTGTTTTTCTTCACAATTTGAGAACAGAAAAGCTATTAGCTGGGGTTTTGCTTGCTTCCAGATACACCTCCAGCATTTCCCTGTTCCTTGCAAGTGTTTCCTGCATTGGTTGCACGTCTTTAAGATTGCGAAGTGAAGCTAAAAGGTTCCCTTGCAATTTGTGACTTCCATGACTTTTCTAAACAAGGGTGTGGGAAGCTCCAGAGGCAGCAAGTTTRGACTTGCTGTATGTTAATCGACTCATTAGCTTTCACAAAAACAATGACCTCTACTAACATCTTCTCTAACATGGCCCTCCTCAAACTGAATTCTTCCTCTGCCCTGAYGGGTTACTTCATCCACTGTACGTCAGTCTGCTTCCTCGCTGATTACTTCTCTAATTCCCACTTGGTGCTGAGCACAGACTAGGTTTCTGTACAACTCTKTAGTCTGCTCTCTTCCGGTTTTCCAGGTCTTCTTGTTTGTTCTGGGCCACCCATTGCTTTCTGTGCCTCTGCAGCATCTGTTCTTTTTAAAAATGTCATTGGAGTGACAGCGGTTAAGGCGAACACTTCACAGAATTACTTGATGCCAGAATTGTGGAAATCTCCTCTTGATGCTATTTTTCCATTATTTACTATACAAAGTGCTGAAGCAATACCTCAAGGAATGCTGTTTTTTTTCTTTTTCCTTGCATCATCCCCAATTTCAGCTGATCGTTGATTTCTTCTGAGCCAGGATTCAAATATGTTGGACTCTGTTCCTTCTGGCTCCTGCAGATCTTTTGACTGCCATCTGACCAGGGCCCCCATAGCTTTCATCTGTTTTCACTCCAAATCCTTCTTCTAAAATGTAAAATGATGGCCTCTAGCCAGTATGTTGCCTTTTACTTTTCCTGAGGCCCAGACCTCAGTTAAAGATTTAACAAAAGCAAAAAAGCTCTGTTTCAAACCAAATAAAGGAATAAAATCTAAAAGTTTTTCCAGATGAGAGTGTTGGACCTTTCACAGGCAGCTCGTATACTTTTTGGCAATTGAAATCTAGCACAAGCTTTGCTCACATAATAGGAAATAGCTTTTTTTTATATAAACTATTTCTGGAGCTTCCAATTGTTGCCTTTTTCTTTTAATACCTCTTATTTTATAAAATCTACATGAAAGATGAAAGCAAATGAAACCTTGCATCTGTGGAGGCAGACTTCCTGGGTTCTCATCTCTAGTTCTGGTCCCGGCGTGCAGGATAGCGGCAGCTGCTTTTACTTCAGTGAACATCACTACACACAGCTTCCACTTGCAAGCACGTAATCAGTACCCACATGGGTATACAGGGATGTCCTGAGTTTTCCCACACCTGTGCAAGACCTCACTCTTTCCAAGGACTGACATGCCCAGCGGAACATCTGAATCTTGTACATGAGAGCAGTGTTTGCTCTCAGACATCAACAGCAGAGCCCCCATTTTAACAAAGCACTGATAAAACCGTGTTATGCTCAGGGGAAGCTGCTATTTAAAATCCAGTGGGAGTGGGGGCATTGAAAGCTGATTATCTTCATGCTTATTGCACTGTGAGGTTTTGTTTGCTATTGACATGACTTTACAAGGAGAAACTCAAATGAGGGATGTGGTGGAGGAGAGGATAAACTCTTTCCCTCCCATTTTGCAAATGACAGGCCTGCTGCGATGTAGTTATATACCATATTCATGCTAAGCTTTTTCACAGTACAAAGTACTACTCAAACACAATGGGTGATTACTACAATTTCCTCTCTTTGGCTCACAGATATTGTATCTGTAAGCATCTCTTAATTTGCCGTTTGTGATGCTAAGTGCTGGACAGGATTTTCCTCTGCCATTTATGTTCCAGGCAGAATTTCTCCTCGCTGTACAGTCCTCATCAGTGCAGCGTGAGTGCGTGTGTCTACTGGGGCAACCCAAACACAGGCTGGGCTGCTTTCAGCCTGCTGGGGAAGGCAGCCCTGGATGTACTACTGGAAGAGATGATTCAGAAGGACTCATGACATTAAAGCATTTCTGCCCAAATATATGACACACATTTGGAATGTGTGACACTTAAAACCAATCCAGCTGGAGAGTGATTTTAAACAGAAGATGGTGAATCTTTTATTTCTCAGATGCCTTTGAGAGATAATGGATTTGCTTCTCCTCCCAAACCACAGACTTCTTTCCTTCCTCCTTAATTCTCAGAACATCTTACTTGGCATAGGCGTTTGTGAGCCACYGGTGCAAAAATAAGTTTATCTCATGAAAAGAGAATCACAGCAATTACTGGTTATTCTTTAAGACTTAGTTTCACATAGCAAAAYATATGCATCGGGTTAGGTTTTTTTTCTGTTCTGCGCATTTTACCTTGAACTTGTTAYATTTAATGAAAAAAATATTCCTTCTGTTTTTCTGGGGGGTTGTTTTGTATGGATTCTGGAAGACACTTTGGAAGTCTTAACACCAGCAGTATTAATGCACTAAATCGTGTCAAAAATTTCTCTCACTGTTCCAAGCACAGCTAGAGTCCCGAGGTCCCAAATACAGATATTTCCTGTGAAGTTCAAGGGTGGCCTTTAATTAAGCTGAGGAACAGGCTGCCAGCTGCTGCTTGAAGCCTAACATTGCGATGGCGRGTAAGGAAGAAAGTGAATGGGCAGAGAGCTTTCGAAAGCGGTGATGAGACAGAAGAGTAAAGAGGTGGGGGATGTAGAGATGAGTTGAAGGGGGAGACAGGCAGGAATATAGAGGTATCAATGTGAAATAAAAGAGAGAAGAGGATTAAGAGGAGCAAGGAACCCAGAAAAAATTGAAAATGCACTGTGAAAGGAGTTCTCTTTTTATGAAGAAAGTATAGAAGTTGTGGCATGCACAGCTTAGCCAAATGAAGACTGTGTGGATCTCGCTGCTGTCTATAATTTCTTTATAAGGATACATATCAGAGAGAGAAGAGAATTTCTTAAACTAAAGGACTAAACTTGCCTAAGAGGAAGAAACTTAACCGTGGATAAAATCAGAGTGGAAACTGGATTTCTAATTCTAAGAAAAGGTTTCCTAACAACTAGGATCTGTGGGAGCTCTGAGGTAAAGCCTCCACCTCTATTTAAGGTGGTACTTGATCACTCCATGAAAACAATTATATGACATGAATCTTCCCAGGCCTCTATTTCTACAATATATCAAATTTACATGCACATATGTATAGAACTAGATGAAACATGAAATGGGTAATATGGAAGTTTACATGACCTTCATTGGCGTTATTGTGGAAACCGTGATAGTACCGCCATAGCAGTAAATGCTCATCTCATATGAGTTTGTGGAAATTGTTTCTTGAAAACATTTATTGTCATGGAGTATTTCACCTGAGACATTTTCAATAAGAAACAAAATGTTCTGTAAGCAGAATGGCTTTAATACAGCATTGCTCTCTGAAACAGAAATACCTTAGGAAAGATTGTTTCTATAGTAATGAGTTGCACAATAAAAAATGGCCTGAGAATGTTGGGGGAGGAGGAAGCAGGAGCTGCTGTTGGGTTTCCTAGTCAAATTCAATGAACTACTACTGAGTGATGTTGACAAGGAAATTAATGGAGCAAATTTTGTTTTTTAGAAGATATATTCATAAATATAAAAAACCCACTGCAAGTGGAAGTCTCCAGTCTCTACATGTGCCAGCGACTGACCCTTTTATGTTTCAGTGCACAAATTAGAGATGCTTCCCGGGGTCTTGGAGGCAATTCCAGAGTTTTGGCAAATTCATCATTAGAACAGTGCAGCATGTTGGGACAAACAAAAATTAATTCATATCATTAAGATTTCATTTGTACTGTGGTCACCTCACTTTCCTGCTCTTTGTTTTTGTTCTCTTGATCCTCTGATTCATTCTTCCAACATTACTTCTTTCCTTTATAAGCCATTAATATTCATTGTCTTGGAGACTAGCATATGCTGGCTCACTTTCCACTCCACTTCTTATTCTTGTACGGCTTACATAAAACTGGCTGCACTAAATAAGAGTCTTTAACTTATTGAGTACAGCAGAGGAATAATCAAACACTGTACAAAAAGGTGTAAACAACAACTGTGATAGAAGTCTTGCACTGATTTCACAAGCGTTACTAACCTTTCCCTTGGACAGCATATGAAAGGCATATAAAAAGTGTGTGACAAGTAAAATAAATTAAAAAAAAAAAGAAAAAGAAACAGCAACTTTAAAAAAACAAGACTGCTTAGGACAGTCATGGTAAAATAAATGTAGTTTTAAAAACAGGTCCATTTTGTACTCATCAAGGGAGATGGTAAAATAAATACTCCTTCGTGTTTCAGATAGTTTATTACAGCTAGCCTTCCCAGTGCTTTAAAGCTTCTCTCTCCCCTGCATAGGTAAGAAAAGTATCGCTAATGCCTTGTCTTTGTGAATGAAAAATAATACATCTTAGATAGCCAGACCTTTAAAATATCATGAATAAGCACTTACAAATGTCTCACCAGCTGAAAAGAAAGAAAAGTAACCTAGATCAGAAATGGATCGTTTTCAGAAATTGTAGTGATTAATACCATATTAAATCTTAAGAAAAACATCCATGAGAAAGATTCTGCCACCTTTATGCAGGCTTAATAATAACTTACTCTGAAAAAGAAATCCCAACTGGAAATTAGTGAAGGAAGATACTTTGCAGTCTGTTTAAGTGTGTCAAAGCCTGAGCCAATAGTAGCAGAACTTTTGAGATGTTATTTTTGGCTATCTTAAATATTAGTTCAGTTTGGAAAAGAACAATTTAACAAGCATGAGTCATCATGCATTTGTGAAAGGTAAATCATCTCAGACAAATCATAGTACTTAATGAAATAACTGTTGGTATAGACAGAGCCAGTAGATTTAACATATTTGAATTTTCACAAACCTGTAGTCAACTTCAGACGTGATGGATTATTGTGTCATGATATTTTCAGATGTTGGACAGGTAATAAGGTAAAATAAAATAAAATAGGTAAGGAACATCAGGGAGGTGGAAAGCAAATGGTTGAGATTACAAAGGCCTTAGCATTTTCAGAAGAGCAATGTCCAAGAGGGATCTCTATTGAGATCAATGCCTTTTAATACTAACTTACATAATATTTAAAGACTGATGTCTTCTCATGGAGGTTCATTAGAATTTTGCCAATAGCTTTAGGTTGCAATCTGATCTCATAATCAATTTACAGAAATTACATCTTATCTGTTTTAGGATGATCTTGCAAGCATGGCCAAACCAGAAACACAACAGAAAGAGACAAAAAGCATCTTAATGTGTAAAATTATGCTTTTGAATAGAAATGAGGCATTTGAAGTAATCCTCACGTCATTCAAATGACATTTGATTTGCTAATATGATTGAGACAAAGGCAAGTATTTCCAGGCACATATGTATACAACAGCAGCTGCAACAGCCAAGAGGATTGGCTTTAGTCATCCATATGTGTTCTGTCGCTTTTCAGTGCTGTTACCTATGCTTGAGGGTGTAGAGACAATTCCTCTCTGAACTGTGAACCAAATGCTGGTGATAGAAAAGGCCCTTTGGAAGAAAACTAATTTACAACTTAAGTCTGAATATTTTTAAGACCTCCAGCAAGAGATTCACACTGTACATTTTTAGCTGCAGGTGACCTGAATTACTGTCTGGTGACATCTCTAATATATAGAGGTTTGGCTGCTCTACTCAACATGCTCTGTACTGCATGACGTAGATGGTGTGAATATCTCTTTAGATGATTCAATGCTGATTAGTAGGAAAATCAAGATTCTTAAAGTGATATGAAAAGTATAGCATATATCCTACAAATAAAATTAAACTTGATAATTTTAGAGTTTTTTGGGCACATAAAATTTTGAAATGGACACAGTTTCTATAAATTCAGAAGAAACAAATGTAGAAAAGGTTTCTATGAGTTATGGTATTTTACTAGTGCTGACGTACTGAAACCAGGAATTTTTAGCATGCTTTAAAAGGCATTACATGATTATTAAATGTTGTATATTAAAAATGTACTGATCAATCTATCATCTTGCAAATTTAATCATTGACTTATTTTGTTTTGATTGATTTGAGTAGGGAAGTAACGGAAGTATCAGCATTTAAAAATCAAGTACTTACAGTTTTGTTCTTTGGGATAGTCGTCACTTTTGCTTGGCAGAAATTTGTCTTCTCTTGAAAAGTCTCATCTTTTAATATGTGATGAGGGTGTATCGTACATATATGCCTCATATAGTATCACCTTGTATAGTATTAACCATCTTTGTCTTTCCTTTTCCTCAATTTTCAGGCATTTACATATAACTGTGCCAAAAAATTTTGCTGGTGAAGGCTAAAAAAAATGTTAAAAAATCATTTAAAAAATCTGCTAAATTTACAACTTATTACTGGATACCTTGAAGGGGATGTTGAAAGATAATACCTTTATAGAATAGCTTATAATGGCAAAAGAACTTGCTCCCCACAGAGAGAAAGAAAGAAAGGAAGAGAGAGAGAAAGAAAAGCACTTAGAAATATAAACATCTTATTAAACTACTTATTTATATAAGCATGCAGTTGATGGTTAGCAGTCATTGTACTCCTCTAAAGTAAATAAAAAATCATGAAGAAAAAGGAATAATTTGCTTATGTTTATCTAACATTGGCACAAAAAGTTCAGTTGTAAGAAAAACAATTTAAAGATCTACTGAAAGTAAATGTTGCATTTTACATCTCATGTAATGCAAACATTTAGATTAACTTACGCAGCATTGGTATTACATTAGCAAATGTTTTACAGATTACCTCTTTTTTAGATTAAATACTGTTCTGCACAGTTCCACGCAGACTTGTTCCACACAACTCCCATGGACTTCAGACAGAGCATGATATGGCTTACTAAAAGTTTTGCTTTAATAGTAAGTGAATAGAGAACAACTCAGTTAGCTCTCAATTAGCACACCGTCTGCACGAATGGTTGCATACCAGTGAATACGGCAGGATTGTGGATAGTGCATCGGGCCTGCAACCCAAAATCTGAATGCGCATATGTAATATAAACAACTCTGTTTATTAGGATAGGATAACAAGCATAATAACACTGCATTTTTAAGTGTGGAATTTTGTTTTAATTCAATATCTATAAAAATGTGTCTATCAAACACAGTTTGTACGGTATTTCACAGCAAATGTCAATAAACAACAACTCAAGGGAATTCTCCTCAAAATCTTGCCTCCAGGAATCCCAGAGTCACTACAGGGTAAAAGTCAGAGTAAGTGGACAAGATTTGTGTATGCTTGAAGGTCAGCAAACTTGCTCTTGGATCAATTAATGGCGGGGTCATCGACTACAAATACTCTCTCCTCTGCTGCAGACTCTGAGTATGGACTCCACCATCAGAAGCAGGTATCTGGACGGCAGTCCTGGCACACTGGGAGAGGCCATACTTTCCCTACAGCTTTACTGTGGGCACTGAAGTTCGACAGAGCAATATGCATCTCAAGATCCCTAAGAAACAGTCAAGGTTGCCAGACGCTGACTCCCTCTGCCATCAAGGGACAACAGTTGCGATGCCGATGTTAGCCACCTGTATGGTATAAATATATTTCTTTTGCAGACAGGACACAAACAAGCTCTGTCCACACTCCAAGCTCCAGGTTCTA
Organism: Oceanodroma leucorhoa; assembly: GCA_030449065.1. NCBI lineage: Eukaryota > Metazoa > Chordata > Aves > Procellariiformes > Oceanodroma > Oceanodroma leucorhoa. The sequence goes on from JASVER010000023.1 coordinate 4,250,338, forward strand.
CTTCAAATAACACTTCATGCGATTGTGCCTGATAAAATGCTGAGACTGCCCACAATGTCTGCTGGATTTTCGGAGTCTCTAAAGAATGAATAATGGGAATAGGAAAACCTCAATCTATAAATGCTATAAGGGTATAAATTCCTTTACTTCAGGAAGTAGAGGAAGTAGCTATAAAAATAAGCAATAAACAACAGAGGTAGGCAATACTGAGTATGAATTCTCTACTAATTTCTGTCAGTGTTTTAAAATTGGACAATAAGTCATTCAAGAAACTTTCTACTACCACACTACTTCCTTTTGCTTTCTGCATTTATTTTTTCAAACTTACATTTGGAAACAGCTAATCATAATTTTTCACTGGTGTTTTCTCTCTAAGGAAAACTTTCAATGTTCACAGCAGTTAGCATTGAATTCTTCTAGTCCTCTAGAGGTTTGTTTTCATTTTCCCAGTAAAACCTTATGCTGTCAATATTGCCCCTTGGTTCTTTAGAAAAATGTGCGTAGAACGTTCCTATTTGTGTATAGTGGAGATTTGATTATCTTGTAATTTCCTAACATAGTCTTCTGTTAGGAATAAATCTAGGTTATATTGGCTCTATTTCTTATGATTTTGTGGATAATGTCTTCCCTACAGTCTAAGAAAACAAAACAAGACACAATTCATATTTTTCTTGCAATTCTGTTGAATATTTTAGCCACTTTAATCCAATTTCTTGCACATTTTTAATCTTTTACTTGGGAACATAGTTTAATTATTTCTTTTCTGAAATTAGTATCTGCAGTACGTAAATTGTGATAAAGAAAAGACAGATACTGGACTTATTTCAATTCTTTGTAAGCACAGCCAGTGAACTTATTTAACCATTATAGCTGCAGAAACCTTTAGTTTCTATAGATTTTGTTGGTGAGAATAGATGAGGAAATATGGAATAACCACTTCAGATGTATCCTCAAGCTACTTAAGGAAAGGTATAGTAAGAGAAACAAACAAATGAAAAGAAAATTAATTCATATATCCGTAGGTACTAAAACACGCTACTGCTTCAATTCTAATATATTCCTTTGCACATCTACTGCCTTTTTCTATATTTATATGAAAAAAATATATTGCCAAGATGGTTTTCCTTAAAAAAGTAATAAAACTACTGTTTTATTTTTTGAAATATCTACATTCAGAGAAACAATCCATTAACCTAACTTCAATGCTCATTGAAATGCAGCCCTGCTCCCTGCTTTGAACATAAGGCATGCTCATTATGGTGTAACCAGTTTTCAAATAGCTTTATCTTATAATATACTTTGAATGAAATACACTAGTTTTGATTCACAAAAACATTTCATTATCTGATTATAGATCTTGCTGCTACCGGGGGGAAAATTGAGAGGTGCACTTCTCCTCTACAGTTCCACCATAGAGACCGGGCAACATTTCAAGTCTTACTATTCCTTGTGCAAGCCAGTCAGAATGAGGGCTGCATTGCCACCTCTATATTAAAGAGAAGTTTTCTGTCTAGTTCTTTTAAAAGATGAAAATACCAGGATCTTGACAGTTTAGTCCTTGCATTTGTGAAAATTTGTACTGACTTATAGACTGCTAAATAGGTGCAAAACACCTGCACAGGTATAATCCCCAGGCAGCTGGGGAGCCCAGGTCTGCATGTAATGACTCACTGGTAGTCAACAGCCCTTCTGCAACCCCAAACAGAACACCCGTTTAATTTTGCAAGCTAGATTGCACATTTAGATCACTGAACAAGGGACCAGTGGTAGTAGAACAGGAGTAGCCCCAAGATGCCTCGAGCTTTACAGGTACATCAATGTTGTGGTTCTTCCTGTTCTGTAGCCATGTATTGGTGGGCAGTAGCTGAGGTCAACCACTGTCTGCCTGAATACTGGTGCTGTCTTGGTTACATCAAGTCAAGATCCAAGTAGCCTCGGCAGAAGCAGAGGAGATGTTGTTCTTTCCTCTTACTTCTCACCTAGATGAGCTGACACTCAGTCTTCCCTAGATGCTACAGGTCCTCTCTAGATCTGTCCTGGGATCCGTATGCAACCTAAGCCATGTGTAGTGCTCAGATCACGGTAGAGTCCATCGCTCAGCATCATATGTTGGTTTTAAAGATTACTGCAATGAAAATAGTCAGGACGACGCCTGTTCATTTTCTATTCCATGACTCCAGAGGAGGATTTGACTTTAAAAGAATAAACTGCAAGTAAAGGAGCAGATCTCATAGCTCTGTGTAATCAAAGCTGATTTAGAACACTGTTTAAAATTATCAGTTCTATTTAAAACGTCCTTCCTAATAAACACCAAAAGCTGGAAGACATTTGCTTACACAAGTCCACTATGTCAGAGGAATTGTATCTGTTTGATGAGAGCAGAATATCATCTTTTGGTTATTCAGTATTAGTGAAATAAACTAGGTTGCCATTAACATAGTGAAAATGCATGGGTTTTTTTCCTCCTTCTTTTTTAGAGCCAACCATTTAAAAAGTGGAATAAATTCTTGGTAACTGGGTTCTTACAGGCAGTCATGCCCTAGTAAATTGTTATGACCTTGAAAAAAGTTCAATGAAACCACAAGGAGTCAGACTATTCATTCTGTTTCCATTCCCGGAAAAACAGCATCCAAATATTGCTGCATTAAAAAAAATAAAGAAATAAATAAGATAGTGCAATAAATATTGAGCAGCAGGCAAAACCTGAACTATCCAGAAGTTAAGCATAGAGCTTACCCTATGCAAATAAGTACCAACTATTGTTTATTGAACCTGAATCAAACAAGGACTTCTTTTCTACGTCGCATGCCAAGAATTAAATAGGATTCTCTCTGCCACGGGGTCCCATAGACAAAGTCCTGCAGAAATGCTTTTCTTCACAAAAAAAGGAACAGTCTGGTTCAAACTCTGAATACATGATGAAAAGAAGCTCTTGAAAAAACGAATATACAGAGAATAGGCATTAGACTTCTGTTAAACAAGCAGTAGAAGGAAGTGCTAGTAATTAAGGATAGAGAACAGTGGTTACAAGTGATAAATTATTTGGCAGTGGTTATTTGCTTTAAAGCATATCCCCTTAAGGGGGTATTTATTATTCTTGAAAGCTTATCTGGGAACAAGGAGAGACTTGGGTAAGAGGCTGGATGCAGTAAATGAAACAACTTGCTAAATGATTTACTATATAAAAGTTGTGTACAATTTTAAATGTGTACAGTTACATCAGTTTTGCAAAGCAATTGCTCTGTGCAATTATTTTGTTTATTGTTACTTTTCAGTTATGACTAAATAACTTCTATTTAATTTCATCGTTTCTGTTTTTTAAGCAGATTGCCACTACACAGAGAGGAAGATTTTTTCCTAATTATGAAAAGAATGGAAAAATCAGAAGAATTATTTGGCTACCTGTTACCAAAATTTGGCATGCTTCAGAACTGAGTCAGCAAAGACACATGAAGCAGTCCAGCTAATTCACATCCAGCTGCCAAAATGGTCCACCTATTGAGCAGATAGCTGGCATTCATAAATCACCAGAAGCATTTCTTTTTATCTAACTACAAATAGCATTCTATTGAAGAAGTATATCAAAGGTTGCCTTTTTTATTGATATTGCAAAGAGAATTTGCAGAACTTGGGAATGCAAAACATCTTCTAATGTTCAGAGCAACTTCTGAATAGACACAGCTCTACATTTTTTCTCCTCTCCTGCACCAATCCCATCATTTTTGAGAAAATTGGGTCACACTGAGTGCAGAATCAGTCTTAATAATTTGAAGGGAAACAATTTCCTTGTTATTACTTAATACACAGAGGCCCAGAATAACCTTTGCACATACTTTCTTGACTGATAGCAGCCTTGCTTGCACTCCTTCCATGATGGCTGGGGCAGAAGCCAGCTAAGCTAGTAGCTGCCTGAAGCAGCTACAGTAACCCTAAGATGTTAGGAGGAAAACAAAGAAAGATGTAACTCCATCTTCTATACTAAAAATAGCTTAGATTAAAAAATATTTCTCCAATGTTTTTTTCCATTCAAGACACGGCATGGTTTTAAAAGCAGCAGAATAAAACCCAAACAGCTTTTTAATTATTTTACCATATCTGGGAATGCAGATGGTGCCTCAATTCTCCTCTGAAACACATTAGTGAGATCAACTTCCAGGCAAGCTCTCACAGGCTCTGAACAGCCCATGATTTCCTCCTTCATGTTTGCTTACCACAGAACAGTGGCAACACAGATCACTGAAAGTGCTTGCCTCTGTATATGTCTTTGGAATTAGAGTAAGTTCCAGCTGCAGATTTTGGGGCATAAGACACCCTACATTTTCTTTCCACAATAGAGATTTATTTCTTTACCATATAACATTTTTACCATTTTCTCTCACCATAAAGTATGATTCAGTGACAGGTCTGAACTCCTCTGTCACATTTCGCAGGTCTATTAAGGCTTGTTTTCCACTTCCTACAAAACAAATATAAACCCCCAGAAATCTGAATTTGAAATGTGTGAGTCATTTTGAACATTATTTTAATGACTGAAGTAGAAAGAATAATTCTCTACTCTGCTTCTTGAAGAAGAACAATATGTGTTTATGATTTTAAAAATACAACAATGTAGCCATGCTGATTTTACAAGTAAGGAAGCTGTTGGAAAGAATCAAATACCAAAACAGTTTTTACTTAAAATAGTCTGTTTATGGAACAGACATTATTTTTTGAGGAAAATTAATAAATTGTTGAAATGTCCACTTTCAACATTTTGTAGAATAAAAGCAAACTCCCTAAATCCCTCTGGTAAAATTGTTTCGTTTCGCCTGGAATACTGAAATATTCATTAGGCAAAAAAAAMCCCAACCAACCTAAACCCMAAGAAAACAAAACAACAACAAAACAACAAACAAACAAGCAAACAAACAAACAAAAACAGAAAGAAAAAATAAAAGGATCATTTGATAGGCTAGTTGTTAGGATATCTTTTTACCCTAAAGCGAATTTGGATTCCAATCCTTGCTCCACAAAATGTCTAAAGATGAAATACTGATAAATATAGAAATTCCAGATGTGAGGATTCCCTTTTTGTGGCTCAATTTAGTTGTTTCTCTAGATGACTGTGTAAAGCTTTCTTTGAAGTCCCTTGAGAGGCTGTGTTTAAATCCAAAGATTAGACTTGGCTCCGAGAGCAAGTTAACATTCTGTGTCCTCTTTGTTTGTCTTTTCTTCATGTTATTTTGAAAGAAAGTGAAACAGGGAACCAGTTGGCGTAATAGCCATAACATCCATAAAGTGCTGTAGATGCAGACTTTCTTAAATGCAGACGTCTAACTGTCATATGATCACTCTTTTATTAGTTTTCCTCTTGGTAGCAGGAAAAGAAGAAGAACAAATACAGCTGCTAATTATTTTTCCAATAGCTGAAAGAACTCAACCTGGCTCTTCAGTGGTTAAACTGGATTTTCCCCCACTTGCAGTGATATACTTATTTTTGCAAAATATACATGAAAAGAGGTGCATGCCAAGTCAGATGCCATAATTATATACCTATATAAGAGAATACTAAGTATAGAGACTTGGGAAATGATGATACCTCCACAAAAGTGTAGGAAAAAACAGTATTATAGATCTCTCAATGTTCAGGACAATAGGTGGCTTCTGTCTTTTTGCTGTGGTTTTCTCTTAGTTCCAAACCATAACCAACTTGCTGGGTAGTAACGTACACATCGTGTACTAACAGAATGTGAACATCCCATTAGCATCAGGCCTTAGGTGACCTTTTAAACTCCCACCTTGCAAGTGTGTTCAGAAGATATTCAGAGGAGATGAATCTGAAATAGTGTTAAAAATGTCAGCAGTGGCCTGCTGCACTTGGGTTCTAAGCCAAATGGAGTTGAGCTCATTTAGGAAATAGTGGGATGTTATGAGAAACCTTTCCTTAGAGAAGGCAAAATCACAGCTACAAGAAGTGACGAAAGGAGAGAGAAAAATGAGATGACAGAGCAAGGGGGGAAAGAAAGCTAATGAAAAATCAAAGTTAATATAGCCTTAAATCTATAGCCTTATAGCCTTAAAGAAAGTTAATATAGCCTTACACAAAGTGYCTTTTGGAGAAAAAGATGGAAATTGGTCTTTCCGGTTATGTCTAAATTGCTGGTCTCATGAGCATGTGCATCATCCTGTACTGTCGTGTGAGTCCTGGCCATAATCATCCACTAACTTCTGTGCAGTTTTCCTTTCAAAATAAGGAAAGCTTGTGTAGGCAGAAATGGTGTTACATCGCACCCTGGTTTGCTGCAGAGGGACCAAGAGGCCAGGGCATGCCATGACCTCTCTGTTTAGCAGGCTTAGTCCTATCATAAATTATACGCACCTGGAGAGATGAAATGTAGTGCACATTCCTACACATGTTTTTTACATGGTAGCAGTAGATAGCAAGATTCCCCCCCATATTATAAAAAAAAATAATGTACTGTAACAGTACCAGAGATATTAAAAGAAAAATAGATCCAAAGACTGTTGATGTTGATTGAACTGGAAAACAGGCCTCAAAATGTAAAATCTTATTATCCCTATCATGAAGAGTGGTTCAATGCTGTGAGTCATCGTGACTCTAGAGCAATCCTTTTAACATTTCTGACAATGGTGTTTTGCCTCTGAGAGAATAGAACAGGAGAAAATAAACTATTTTTAGTCTCTGACCTGAGAATATTTGGGACAAAAAGAAGGTGCACCTCATACAGGCTCTTTTGAGGTTTGTTCCCAGAAAAGACCTCAGTTGGAGAGGTCAGTCCTCTCTTAGCGTGGTGGTGGTCCCCTCCCTAACCAGCTATTCCTACAGGAATGTACGAAGCTCCTTTTCAGTGCCAGCACACCACACCAAGAGGATAAATACAGATCTCTTCATCTAAGGATGGAGCTGAAGGTTTCATCTGTGATCTTTAGGACTTCCCAAATTTGGAATGTAAGTTTTTATAAACATAACCATTAGAAAACATTTTGTATGTTGATAGGTTAAATATAACACCAAGACCCCAATCCTAAAAATGCCAAACAGCAAAAGGCTTAATCCTAACTCTTGCCCTGCTCCTTTGATTATATAAATAAGCTGCACAATAATAACTAAGCCTTCCAAAAACCAGCCTGGTTCTGACCAGTTCCCCTCTTAACGCGTAATTATTTGGAGGGAGGGGAAGGAACGATGCTGCCAAAAACACAGCAGAGAGCGAAGGGTACAGTGGGAGGCAGAGACATGGGAGGAAGGGCTGCAGCAGTCAAGACAGTTTGGCAGAGTGCTATAATCAAACAGGTACCCAGAGCTTTAGCAAATATTCAAATGGTCCAACTACCCCGGCCCCATGGGCCCTGATAAATAAAATAGTCAAATGTGTGGCTCCACTCTCTGGAAAGAGTAAAGGAGCCCTCGGTTTCACAAGTGCCACTTTCACACTGGCAGAGGAGTGTATGTGAAATCCCGCCAGCCCGGTCCGGGGGATGAGTTGTGCTACTGGAGTTCCTGCTCCTTTAGCAGCCTGATCCCCACCATCGCATCCTGCCTAGCTCCTTTCTGAAAACTGTGCACTCTTTCAGTATACCGCCGTTGCTAAATATTTTAGCTGTGATACACAATGCTCTTGTTCCACCAATCGAACTGAAACAGACACGCAGCCCACGGGGCTGGAGGCTAGATGGCCATTTAAATAAAAGTATGCATAATTAAATTCCGTCTCATTTTATGCCTTATCCTCCCTCTCCCCTTTTATCTCCAGCTACCATTAACAGGCTCCTTTCCATTCTCCCCCTTCTTACCCTTTTCCCTTCTTTCCCTTTCATCGTTGTTTGTGTCTTTTTCATTTTCCCTTACTTTAATTTTTTTCCAAATCCTTTTGATCATCTGTCTCCTCAGCCCCCCAGTTCTTTACCTAGCCATGTTCTTGGGCTTTTCCATTTTATATCAGCTTCTCCCTCTTTTCTTTCTTACTATGTTCCTACTTCTTCAGATGAATTAAACCTTATTCCAACAATCCCAGGACCTGATCTTCAGCATTGTCTGTAACAAATGTTAGTCACTGTTCCTTAATGAGTGGATTTGGATGGAAACAAAGCATGTGGCTAGAAGGAACAGTGTGGAAAATGGGGTGATAAAATCAGTGGTATGAAAATGAATTTAATTACATTACTCTTATCATTGTATCATCCAAATGCTCATTTGCTTTGACAACAATTTTCTCTCAGCATGTGACATCTTAGCCATATACTTAATGTATAGCATTTTCTCATATACAGATAATCTTTCATTTGTTATTAAAAAGTAGTGAAAATTTTGTCTAAATGAAATCAGATCTGCATTCTACCAGCAGGAATATAATCGTTGGAGCAAATGATCTTGCCAAGAATGTCTGTGCAGGTCATGTATACATGTATCTGTTTTAATTATTCCCATATAAATATGTTTGTTTTCTGTAGCTGTACATAAGCACATACACAGCAGCAAGGCACACAGGAACATGGGGTAAGTTATCCAGTTACAAATTAACCTAATTATCCATTAAACTGGTGCAAATAGAGTAATTTGCTCACTTTCACATGCTTTCAGGCAAAGTCCCTCTGCTTTGAGTCCTCTCATAGTTTCTCAAGTTTCTAGTTAGAAACTAACACTCTTGAACTTAGATATCTTGCCTAGCAGTCTAGCATCCTTTTTTTTTAAAAAAAAAAGTGATAGTCCTCCAGCCTTCCTTACTGCAGCATCTGCACATTCCCAAGCCCTCCGGTCATGCACTGTGCCAGAGTGGTTTGCAGATCAAGTTTATACCTTTCAGACTCAGTGTGCCAGAAAAACATGGAATTCAAGTTCAGGAAAGAAATGCCTTTGAATTTAACTTGCAAGACTCTCGATGTCTACAGGTGCTTTGGCACACTTTCTCCTAATCTCAACTGATCTCTAAATCTGCCTTTTTTTTTTTTTTTTTGTCAGCAACTGAGGCTTATCAGTCTCTTCTTTCCTCCCTGAGCTCTCCTTATGCAACAATGTCCTACTCTCTCCTGCACAGCTGAATCCCACTCCAACCTCTGTTCAATGATGATGAAAATATCACCACTCACACTAATCCATCATTTTCCCACTTAAATCTGTCCAGAACTGGTCCTTGAGGGTGAACCAGGAATCCTGTGTCAACTAAAGTTATTAGTCAGAGCTGGTGGTCCTTGGTACTTTTTTTCCCCCAGAGAAGCATTAAATGTCTTTTTCAAGCAAGCCAGCTATTGAGGATGACATATTTTGTAGACGTAACGTAAACTGAGAGAATCCCCTCAGTGTATAGTACAAAACAGTCTTCTTAATTTAATAAAGTTACAATTCACTTCACTGCAACATCTGAAAAAACACCCTTTCCTCACAATTTGCAGCATTCTAAAATTATTTATGCATGAAAACTTCTCTTTTAATATTGGATCAGTCTTCTGCAAACACCTTTATTGGTGTATGAGTAATATCCATAACATTAATATCTTAAAGTCTTTAAAATAGTTTGCATTTTATAGACTGTAATTCATCATAAAACCAATACTACACATATATTACACATGAAAGCTCATCTTTGCGATGACACTGACATTTCATTTCACTCTGAGCAGAGCTAAGAGAATGCCACTGATATGTTTTCTGATTTCTCCCACCGAAAGAACTCAGTGAATTCATAAAGATAAATGTCATCAACTGAGATCAGCAATCACATAACATATACATACATAACCAGGACTTTCTGTGTCTTTCATTTGTGTCTGGCAGGGTGCTCTCCTCCCATAATGTTTTTTCAAGTGGGCTGGACCGAAAGGACCATGAAATATAAGTGGACCATTCTGGTGAGTTCCACTTTTCTGTGTCAGTCACAATTGTTTCATCATTTTCTGGGTCTCTGATTCCTCTCCCCCTTCATGCATTCCCACTTCATTAGTGCTTCTGTTACATGCTGGTTTGTTTCTTAACTGCACTTTTCCTTTCTTGTTTCTTTACTATCCTTCCCCTCCTTTCTTTCCCCTGCCTTTTGTATTTTTCCTAGAGTGTCTTCATAGAAACCGAATCGCAGAGAAGAATTAAGAAAAATGAGAAAAAATCTTCTCAAGGAGCAGCCCAGAAACGTTTTCTTCTCAGTAAAACTTAAAATGCTCAGTGAATGTGAGGGACATTTTCACTTAAATTTATATAAGACAGATATAGCTAATACAGCTGGTGTTCTGCTACTGGTGAAGAAAGTTTTGTGGCCGTGTGAGCTGCAACAGCTTAAAGAAGCTGCAGCACATTTATGTCAAAATGGTATTTATAAAGGTCAAAATACCACTTAGGGTGACTGAAGATTTAAGCATTGGTTTTGGAGAAAGCAACCTTAAGTGGGAAAAAATACTGTTAAGTTATGACAGGAGGAATTATATGTAATTCTTTGCTCTTTCTTTCTTTTTTGCAATGTGCAGAGTGACAGCTTTCTAACTTAATCATGTGCCAGGCATTATGAGCATTACAAAACTGTAACATTGTTTACATTATCTTCTTGTGCAATTGCTATTTTTTATATTAACAAAAATATTGACATGCCTATGGAAGTTAGATTAAGAAGTCATTCATCTTTATGATTTCAATTCCTACCAATTCCTGTCAGATTTAATTTTAAATCAAAATTATTATTTTACCAGTGCGCTTAGTGACTGTTAACAGAACCAACACACAAAGTTCAAAACTGGACCTAGAAAAAGACAAGAATAAAACCAGCTATTCCCTTTTTGTATCTTTAACAGCTACCACTGTGCTATCTTGTAAGAGCATCTTCAGAGACAGCCTTAAGGCCGAATGCACTGTACAGACCACTCATGCTGAATAACTTCACAACTGTTTTCAGACTATTATTCCCCAAACTGGTGAGAGAATAATGCARAAAGCTTCCAGATCATCCCAGCTAACAGAGAGCATAATCCATGGTACCACAAATCCATTCTCTTGCAGCTGCAGGAATACTTCCCACTCTGCATTGATCCGAGTCTCCCCAGACATCCTCTCTAGCTCAAGGTTTACACAACCTGTCCTTGTATCATTATGCAGAGCCACCAGCAGCCTCAGTCCTGCTAGGCAGAGGACTCCCTCTTTGTCAGACTAGTTAGGGGCATGCCTTTAGCCATACCTTGCTTTCCATCAGATACAAATGAATAAGAGAAGAACTCTTTTGGTGAATCTCTTCTCCAAACCTTCATGGATGTTGCTGAAGGGTGGAAAACAAGACCCAGTGAATTTCTTTCTGGGACTCCTAATTCCAAAACAGCCAGAATAGACCATAGCATGCTATCTTCAGAGGTTCAGCTGCACAACTCTGAGGCTGAAGCAAGACAAGAGAAAGCAGAGATAAGAAGGTACAGGACCTGCTGACAGGAGAGCCCAACAGTCCTGAACTGAACCATCACACTAACTAGCATCCACACTCCTTCACTTTGACCCTGGCCATTGCTGGAAATCACTTTTTACAAATATGTTTTCTGCTTAAAGTAGCACTAGAATAACGGAGTCTGGGGTCACCAGATATTTGCCTTGTGAGTCTGCCTTGTGACCTCTTGCATTTAAGCCCAGGATGCTTCCAGCCAGCCTTATCTGTGGAGCAGTGGTCCAAAGCAGTCTCCACTGCTGTCCTCTTGTCTATCCGTTCTCCTCAATCCTCTTTCCACCAAGGGGTAGGCCAGTGCAAAGCCTCAGTGCTATTTCCTTGTGTTTTCAAGCTACTGTGCAAAAATGCATACCTGTGCCTATAGAAGAAAACCTAGTGGTTTCTTTTTTTGGATATGATGCATTTGTGTCAGTCAGGATGGAACATTTATGGCTTCTTTTTCCCAAGTGCCCTCTTACCATAGAGGGTCACCTCATACAGGTCCTCCAGGCATGCTGCCGCATCCGCCATGACACGGGCATTTCCAGATTTGCGCCCAGTGTTTGCTTTGTATTTTTTGCAGGGATTTCCTTCACATCTGCAGCAAGTTCAGAGTGAGCACTGCTGGGAACAATTGGATGAGATGGAGTTGTAAAGTGCCCAGAGGGTGAGGACTGGTGTCATCCATGCTAGGAGACTCTCAAGAGGGATCAAAGGAAAAACATCTCTCCTAAAAGAAGCCCTACTGTAGGTAAGAGGCACACATGAAAACCCACGCACTGTGACTTTCTCCAAGTGACATGTTAGAAAATGCTTTTTCTCTAGATGGGAGACAACAGATACTAGTCAGTAGGGAGGGTTTCTTCCTCTGTTCAAACTTGATGGGAATAAAAGTCCAGGACTAATGAATGTTTATCAAAATGGGAGATAGGGGAACAATTTTTCAGGAGAGCAGTCAGGGACCTACAGCATTAGCTAGCATAGTTCCTGGAATTGTGGCAACAGACAACTTGGTCTCCTGCTTTCATAGGGTAGGAGAGACAATCTAAAGAGGGAATGCAGAAAGATATGACAGAGAGAGAGAGACTAAAATAAAGGTGCTCTAAGGAAGGCATCAACAAAAACCATGGCCTTCTGACAGTGAACTATGACACAAAGATGTTTTGAATGAATATTGCCACCATCATCCATTGGTGGATGTCCACACTTTGAGGAATGGGCTTAGGACAGAGACATGCCTTTTTGTATGCATWACTGGGCAGCTTATTGCTCCTTGCTCTCATCTTGACATTGTTTGGCCAGAGCATGCTGGTCATCTGCTTCAAGTAGCTTTTAGTCACCAAAATGTGGTAGCTCCCATAAGTCATGATGGTGAACTCACGGGGTTCAGGAGCCCYGTATGAACAGACCAAATAGGCCTCAGCCCAGCCTTTCACCTCCATCTTTGCCTCATCTCTGCACAGCTGCATAGCAAAATCAGTAAGGACAACGGGGAGCTGACACAAGGTTAGGATGGTGCTTAGTATCCTGAAATGCACTGCAAGTGCTGAGGGAGCTGCGCTGTTACTACTGATTTCATCGGGAATACGACTTGATCTAATAGGAACAGTACTACCGGTGAAAGTGTTAAGGCAGACAAATAAGGCACAGGCTTGTTCTTCTACTAGTGTGGCCGTGAAAAAGCAAAAATATTTTGATTTCTTCTTTTGAGTTTTTCCCCAGTTGCTCTGTTCCAGAAGCTGCATATCCCTGGTTTTGAGGCATTTCAGAGATTTTATAGACAAGAGGTAGACAGAAGCAGTTACATCCAGTTATGATATGGATTATTCCAAAGTGTTTGGTGCTCAGAAGGCAGAAATTATAATCTAGGAAACTTTTAACTCATATCTGCAATGCTTGTGACCACAAAAGTTATTGTATATAATTCATTTCATTATATTCTGAAGAGCTCAGTCAATTAATTGTTTACACCTGAACCTTTGAATTTGGCAGAGGTATAGTCCTGAAGTTACAGAAGTGTTTTAATCTAGGTGTTTTATAACTTGCTGGTGCTTGATTTTTAGTCGTATTCTTTTAATATATTTTCTTTGTTTGTACTGTAATAAAAATAAGTATTTGTCATGAAAACTTATTGCCTCTGATTTAGCATCTGTCTCTAGGCAAACAGCATCCACTTAGTTTATAGCTTCAGATAATGATTGGTCAGTTCCTCAACATGAGAAAATTTTCCTCAGCAATGCTCGCATCTGATCACTGCATAGAAGAAGGGAGAAAACAACATTGTCTCATTTGCCACATCTTTTTGAGAGCTGTAACTAATACTACTATGTAGCCCTTCAAATCTGCTAGACTTTTTTTTTTAATATGGGTAGTGGTTTTGCCCCAAAACACACCTGTAGTTCCCATTAATACTGGTGCGAGGGTAAAAAGCCCAAATCTACCACACTGCAGCTTTCCTGTGCATAGAATTCCCATTAACTTTAAACGAAGTTCTGCACAATAAGCAACAGCAGGATCAGCACTCATTTTGAAAAGCAAAGTAGTATGTAATGATTCACCACATCTGCAAAGCCTTCCTGCCTTTTATTTATCATGCTTTTATTTTGGTAATCATTCTTGTCTCATCAGAATGGTTATTTAAACTTGTGAGGGGAATCCATTTCAGCATTATGTTTTAGCACATACATTTGTATGCATCATAATTCTTAATTTAGACTTAATAATATAATTTAACAGTTAGTATAAAATAAATTATTGAATAATTTAATTTTTAGCACAATGGTGCATGGAGCAGGAGAATCAATAGCATTCATGGCCACAACAAATTTCAAATTATCATTCCCGATGTCTTTGACAAATCAATGGGTAGTTGAATTCCTACTAATTTTATTATGTGTAACTTGCTAAAAAATTTCACTGCATGCAAATAAAGCCATTCTTTGATTGAGTATGTTTCTGCCCTTATTTTCTCCTGTGCTTGCTCCCTACTTTGTCTCCTCAGGGCCACACTATTTAAATAAGCTCCCATTATTTTCAGTGGAATGACTTGCTAAAGGGAAATATTTGTGTCCCTTCACTGGACATCTGCTGTTGGTATGAAAGCAATCAAGAGGAAAAAATGATGGTATGAAGCACGTTTAACTTTCACGCCTCTTCATCATTCTGCACAAGCACACACCAACAAGAATTCAATCATATGTATATAGAAATATATTCCTCCCCTCTCTAAAAAAGCAGAAATATTAAAAAAAGAAAATAAACAGAAAAAATACTAAATAAGAGAAGTAAATTTTACACGTAAACCTTGAAACTTTGCAGTGCCTTCCCTGACCCACTATTACCATTTTTCAAAAAAATCTTCAAATACTTCCAAATAAACAAATATGAAATAAATTCTACAAATTACTAACACAAACTGCGTAATTTAGAATTTTCATCATTACAACACACAATTTACTTATCAACAACTTTTTAACATATTAACGTAAAAGCCTGCAGTCAGCATAGGTGGTGGTGTGAGAGGTTGTACTTACATCTATGCTCATATGCTGCCTCTTTGATGGATTCTGCATCACTGACTACTGTGTCTGCCTGCTCAGAATTGCCTCTGATGAGATGGTATCACAGTGTTTTGCAACAGTATAAATTGTTGTTAAAGTAGACTTCACAGGAAAAAAAAAATATCTTTTTTTTTGTTGAAAGACAAGTACAAGATATAAAGTGCACTTCCTTCCATTCAGCTACAACTGTAGGAAAAAATCTTAACTTCATGTTCCAATAGGATCCAATTTAATAACATCTCATGCATCTCATACTACAATTGCATYGAAGTAATAGTAGGAAGTTGTCTAGAGGTGCTGTTGACAACATGAATGCTACATTGCTAAATAAGAATTAGCAATGAAGAGGCAGAAGTAACTCTAATTCCATCCATCAATGACTGTTTTTAAGACCCATGAAGGGAAACAAAGAGGCTGCATATTTCACTTCTTCTGTTTCACAAACTCCTAATTAGCTGTAAATGAACTTTTGGAAAAAGCTTAATCTTATGCCAAGGCACAGCTACTATTATCTGATGCTAATTCAGAGCTATTGAAAAAAAATATATGTGAGTGAACACACTCGAGAGAAGTCTACAGGCAGAAAGAAAACTAACCTTATATTGAATATGGCTTTTCAGTTGGCTTTTGCTTCTGTGCATATTTGGTGTAATGAACCCAAGGTGACAGAAATATGTTGTCCTAACTGGAGACACCATCTGAAGGGCTCTTGCAGATGTGATCAGTCACTGTTAGCACTGATGGCATCAGACATTACTATTCCAGCTGTCTGCTTCAGTCCTCTGCCTTATATGAAGACATCAGAAAAACAAACTTTTGTCAAGAATTTCTAGAGATTTCTACTAAAGGAAATATTCCATCCAATGGGAGCCTGCAGAGAAACCCACTCTGGAAAAGGGCTTATCTATGGGGAGGGATGGACTAGAATATTTTTAGCAGAAAAAATATAATGCTATAGCTCTGCTGGTATAACTCAGTGTGTGTTCCTTCTATTATGTAATAAATGTTAATTTATTTTGGAACAATTACTCTGTCTTGGAGGACTGAGAAGTTAGCTTACTTCACAGTGCTTATCTCATAAATTTTGATTCTTCTGGTCTCATTCCTTGACACGGTTGATTATAGAAGCACTGGATAGAAAGAATAGCAACTTGAAGTTCAAATGAGTAGGGAGAGGTAGAACAGTACAGAACTTTGAAGACAATGAAATTAAGCCTAAATTTGTAATAGAAAAGGATGTTAACCCAGATGAATGACAAGATCAAAGCAACGAGTGACAAAGATGATATTACAGTCTGTATTTGTACAGACTTTGAAGACTGAATATATGAATATTTGTAAGTATTTGCATTTGATCAGTCCTGTGTTTCTGTTTCTTTCTGCTACTGACCAATCCTATACACAAATCTGAAGGTTATACACTCTAGCTGGCATAAGTAGGTGTTTGTTTAACAGTATTAGGTATTTGAACTATTTTGCTCGTCTCCTGTATGTACCTCCTGTTATTGTTGACAGAGRCACAGCTAAGGACATACACATTTTGGGAGAAGCTAAGAACGAGTAGTAAAAGAGGAACAGTGAAGATACTTTTCTTTACAAGGTATGGGAAGCTAGAAAAAATATTAAAAGCCATGTGATATATTTGAAGATGCAAAGGTGGAAAGCGAGATGGCTCTGAGTGCAGTAATAAGCCTTAATGGCCCTGATCAGCCTCACCTGGGGCCTCCACCCACACCCTCTGCCCAGTCACCCCAGGAACCCCATTTCAGCTTACCCTGGGGACTTCAGTCTCTGCTGGAGCTATGCTGTAGGAACAGTAGTCTCCATGTGTCTGGTCACAGACTCTGTTGACCCAGGCCCCAACCTGTGGGTTGACTTCTGAGCTTGATCTTGCACCTGATCAATGTGGACCTGCTTGGCGATCAACAAACATGATCCTAATCCTGACCTGTAGATTGTCTTCCTGGTTTCATCTCAGACCTGCCTCAACACTGTGAACTTGCCTGATGATCTGGAGCCTTGGTTGAATCTAGCCATGCTCTCCCGGCCTGCCCTGCTGTGGTGGGTTGACCCTGGCTGGACGCCAGGTGCCCACCAAAGCTACTCTATCACTCCACTCCTCAGCTGGACAGGGGAGAGAAAATACAGCGAAAGGCTCGTGGGTCGCAGTAAGGACAGGGAGAGATCACTCACCAATTACTGTCATGGGCAAAACAGGCTTGACTTGGGGAAAATCAGTTTAATTTATTACTAAGCAAATCAGGGTAGGATAATGATAAATAAAACCAAGTCTTAAAAACACCTTCCCCCCACCCCTCCCTTCTTCCCCGGCTCAACTTCACTTCCAAATTCTCTACCTCCTCCCTCCAAGTGGCGCAGGGGGACGGGGAATGGGGCTTGCGGTCAGTTCATCACATGTTGTCTCTGCTGCTCCTTCCTCCTCAAGGGGAGGACTCCTCACACTCTTCCCCTGCTCCAGCGTGGAGTCCCTCCCACGGGAGACAGTCCTTCACGAACTTCTCCAATGTGAGTCCTTCCCACAGTTCTCCATGAACCGCTCCAGTGTGGGTCCCTTCCACGGGGTGCAGTCCTTCAGGAACAGACTGCTCCAGCGTGGGTCCCCCGTGGGGTCACAAGTCCTGCCAGCAAACCTGCTCCAGCGTGGGCTCCTCTCTCCACGGGGCCACAGGTCCTGCCAGGAGCCTGCTCCAGCATGGGCTTCCCATGGGGTCACTGCCTCCTTTGGGCATCCACCTGCTCTGGCGTGGGGTCCTCCACAGGCTGCAGGTGGATATCTGCTCCAGTGTGGACCTCCATGGGCTGCAGGGGGACAGCCTGCCTCACTGTGGTCTTCACCACGGGCTGCAGGGGAATCTCTGCTTCAGTGCTTGGAGCACCTCCTCCCTCTCCTTCTTCACTGGCCTTGGTGTCTGCAGGGCTGTTCCTCTCACATATTATCACTCCCCTCTTCTCCGGCTGCCATTTCACAGTAGTTTTTTTCCCCTTCTTAAATATGTTATCGCAGAGGCACTGCCACCATCGCTGATGGGCTCAGATCTGGCCAGTGGCAGGTCCATCTTGGAGCTGGCTGGCATTGGCTTTATTGGACATGGGGGAAGCTCCTAGCAGCTTCTCACAGAAGCCACTCCTGTAGCCCCCCTGCTACCAAAACCTTGCCACGCAAACCCAATACACCTGCTTACCTTGCTGGGGCTGGCAGATCAGGCCCCTGGCCACTCTCCTGCTGGGAGGTGCTACTGCACTCAACTCCTGGCTCCCCACCACTTAGGGAGCAGCTGACCCTTTCTGTTCCCTGACAGAAAGTTCAAGTTTGAAGAGGCCTGCTCTTTATACAGTGACAAAATACTTCCAAGAGTAGAGTTAAAAGCCACAATGCTTTTAAGTCTTTGTAGATTGTTAAACACAATAGATTTCTAATAAAATATTGATGACTAGAAGACAAGACAGGATTTGGCTCGCAGACATCAAAATGCATCAAACAACCTGATACGAGGTACATGTTATTCCTTGTCGATACAAATCACACGTGTGGGTAGAAGCAGACTATGTTGATCATGGAATCAAAAACTTCCGCTTCCAGCAGAAGAGACAGCATTGCATATAGAGTTAATTTTTTTACGAGTTTACAAGCTTCTACCTGCCTAGGCTACACTCTGTCTTATCCATCTTATTATAGCAAAGTGTGAGATTATGAAATAGATATTCTTCCACAATGCAGCTATTTGTTCTTGGGTTTGCATCAGCAGTAACCATCTCCATACAGGGTTGTCTGCTGCTCTTTGCTTCCCGCCTGACATTCAGATCCTAAAGGTCCCCCTCTGTTTTCCTTGGATACTTCAGAACTTTTTCTCACTTTTATTTCAACAAGGTCTGATTAAAGATTGTTTCTTTCTAGTCTTTTAAATACTTTTTTTCAAAGATCTGGATGTGTTTTCTCTTTGAAGTCCCAGCCATGGTTTAATATCATGGCCAGGAGTGACCATGTAGAATTTCCTCAGTTATCATCAAAATTTTGTTTTTTTTTTAACAAATGGAAACAAGAGGACTTTGGTTTTTATTACCACCAAACTTCAGAGTGATCAGGTGAATAAGGCAAGGTGTCCTTGGTACAAAATGGATCGTTATCGTTGCTTGCACAAATCATTAGCAGTACCAAAAAAAAAAAAAAAAAAAAAAAGGCAGGCCATCATATTACACATGACAATATCTGATAGGGAGCAGCCACAGTTGTGATTAGCGCATCTCAGTGCCAAATGAATGATCAGGGATCAATTCCAGTGCAGCAAACCCCAGCAGCAATAAGCAGGAAAGATGATGAGCCTCTGCTGAAGATGGAACATTTTGTATGCAGTAACTTTTGCAGCTGGTTTAGATTGACCTTAGATTCCAAGGAGTTCTCTGTTGTTCCTCGGAGGCAGTGAAAGACAGGGTATGGGGTGGATGTGATCTTTTAAGGACACTACTATGTCCTCACCCTACCCCTCAAAAAAAAAAGGGGGGGGGCACACCTGGCTTTTTGAATAAACACTAAAAGGTTTATTCAGAACACTACATTTATCACTGAAATAGCTCTTCAGTAACAAATGAAACCTTTACAGCATCTATGGATATAGATATATTAAACATTATGAAATAGAATATAATTGAATATAATGCAATCAATAAATCCTGGCATATAGATAAGCACACTTTTTTTTTCCTTTTTGAAGCTTTTGACAAAATATCAGCAGTGAAAAGGTGAAGAGTATCAGTAAAGATCTGGCTTAGAAGATACAGTTACCTAAAGATAAGTGAGCTACCTAAGGATAAGTGAAAGGAGATGATGTTGCTCTGTATTTAAGAAGAAAGAGTAACAAACTTTTAGGTTTGGCATATTCTCCCTCGACCTACACAGATGATGTGATTTTTCTTGAGTGGTCCTTCTGACCAAGGATTGGCTCTGGAATTTCACTGTGGCAGAGAAGTAGCTTTGATAAAAACAGAGAACTGGAATCATTGTCTGTCTGTCTTCTAACAAAGCACATCTTACTTTTGCTAATTAGCTGTACTTAACTAAGAACATGTGCCCGTCCTGTGAAGAAAATTACTTTTTCATCATATTTAAACAGTACTGTCATTGAAAGACTCATGAAGTTTTGTCTGTCTGAGGTTTAGAACAAGATGGAGTGGGCTAGTCAAAAATCATTCTTGTCTGACTACTCTATAGTGCAAAAAATAGCTTTGGACTGTGAGAGTGATGTTATCTGCTACTGATCCAAAAGATCAGGTGACAGCCCTGTAGCYCACATTCTTGGCCACTTAATCAGCATTGTCATGGGTCAAAAAAAAMCAGGATGTTTGGGCCTTCCTCCAATATTTGAATACGAGTCTTCAATTTTCTATTTGTGCTGTAACATGAGCAAGAGAGTGTTCCTGCTTCGTATCATTATAGGAAGGGTGACTTCATGCTACGGATTATGCAGGATGGCCTTGATGTCTTATGGAATTTGAGATATGTTTACTTGTTCTTGTGCCAGTAATATAGAATGAATAGCATTGTGAATATCATTAGTGCCTTAAAGGAAAGGTAACAGCTAAATAGATAAACACAATATGCATGTAATTGTTAGGCACAGATGTATGCCTACCCTAAGAACTCTTCCTTTACATTGGTCAAGTTCTTCTGTTTCCACATTATGATAAGTGTTTGGACCTCAGGCCTCTCTAACTAGTAATACTCACAGTTCTCTATCAGTTTGGAATTTTCAAAAATCCTTTGTGAGAAGTAGCTCAGAGCTCTGGAATATTGGAAATGGATCTGCAAGAGAATGATTAGCAGGGAGAGGGCAGCTGGGCCAGTCAAGTTTGTGTAATAAACAGTGTAATTATTCATAATTTATCATCAGGTTGTTTAATTTTCCCCCAGTGGGATATATACAAATTCCGTATTTAAAAATAAAACAAATACCTTGCAATGAAGGCTGGTTGTGTGCATTTCCTGTTGATGTACATTAAAATCTAGAAAATAGTTGTGACAACTTCCAGATTATTTTTTCTCCTTATTCCACATCTTACTGTCTCATTCTTTGACTCCTTTCAGCAGGATTAATTATATTTGTGATATTTATGATCTTCTGTGCTCCTAAGCTGAAGTGTGTGTATGTAGGGAACTGTAATCAGGTATTTCTTTGAGGTGATCCAGTTCAAGAACAGATGCAAAGTATCTGTTTGTCAGTAAGACAATCAGCAAAGTAGTATTTTTTTTGCAGATGCTTCCAATCCCCTTTCCAGCCACAGCTTAGCCCTTAATGAACTCTCTTGAAGGCATTCTTGGAATCAAATCCCTAGTGAACCTGTGGTTTTTGTCTAGTGTTTTCTTGACGCTCTAGTTCTTTTTTGTAGTGTTTCTGGACTGTTTTCATACACGCTCCAGTACTAAAACTCAACGAAACACAGCTAACAATTCCTGATCAGCCACGCATGACCTGTGTTTTCTATTGTTCTTGTTGGTTTAGCTGTTCCCCGGAGCTTAACTGTTTCTTAGATTTACTGTAATGAAAGCAGAATGGTTATCTCTCCGAAGGTCAAGCACTTCAGCCTTACTCCTGCTATAACTGTGATCAAACACTCTTACATACTCTTCTGTAATCCACAGAACTCGGTGACTTTCTACCTCATCTTCACTAAGCCAACACTAGATAGTTGTGGATATAGGCATGGAGTTTTCGATTCGCTGTAACAAAGACGGGGTTGAGAGATAACAATACATGTCTGAACATGATACTTTACCACACTGTGTTAGGACTGACATTGGCTGATCAGAGCTGATCAATTTATGTGTGTCTGCACATTGTGAACCCAGAGAGAAGTCATCGTTAGCACAAGCACCGATTCAACTATTCATTTCTGGATTTTTGGTGACAGATCTACCAGAAGACACATTTTAAAGTTAAATTTACTATAAGTTAAATTACTTATGAGGTTTTTTTTAAGTTTTGTAGTTACAAAGGTAACACGTTCAAGAGTAGCTATAGTTTCTAATTTTCAGAAGCTATAACTGCAGCTTTTATAGAACATAAAATTTGCATAAATTATGCACCCTGGAAAAAATTGTGAAATAAAAAAATTAGAATTTTTATTGTAACATACCCCAAGATTATCAAAGCTTTGTGGAATTAAGGTAACTTTTTTCGGAGAGAAGACTGGGAAGTTCCAGGCAAATAATAAACGAGAATGCTCACAATTCAAAAGAAGTCTGACGTCAGGAAACAAAACAATTAATGCTATTCTGCCCCCTTGCGTTARCTTTTGAGGTAGCTGCCTTACCCCCACACATCAAAAAGTTCATTGCCCTTCGTGAAGATTGCACCACATAACAAATGCATTAGCAAAAACATAGTAGAGCAGTGTCCTGACAACAGCATAGTTGGGCGATCACTGGAAATGATACAGCTGCGTGCCTAAGTTTGAAGATCATGTATTATATGTTCAAATAATACAAAATATGCACAACTCATTAATAAGTTGTAACTCGCAATACCATGTGGGGGATGGGTAGAGTTAAGACTTCAGTTGAAACGAGAGTGAAGCCGGCTAACTATGTATGAGAGTAGCATAGAAAGCAGAGGACCTGTGTTAGAGAAAAATGAGAACCTAGAACCTGAGCTCTTATATTTGTGCTTCCCAGCTCAAACCCTTAATTGTAGCATTATCTAGATTCTTGTTTTTACCGTTTTATTTGTAATCCCCAGGGAATAAATAGGCATTAAATTTGGCCACACTTGCACTTGAAATAAAAAGAAAGCTTTCACTGAAAGTGATAGCCAACAAAAATATTTCCACCTCTAGAAGTCCAATTTAGAAAGAACTGGTTTAAAACCAATAAACACATCCTTGCAGTGTCTTGGACACCAGGAGCCAAAGCCCCAAAGCGAAAAAGATTGTCAAGCAGCTGTATTTCATACACGACGTAGAGGTAAATGCCACAAGTCGCCGACTGGGAATAATGAAAGGTAACTGCCATTTTAACGTGATTTTACTTCCATCATTAGCTATCTAACCTTGCCAATTCATGACGTCATTCTTCGCTCACAGGACTAAAAGCTGCGACGCTGCTTTGAGCTGGGGGGCCGCACCGGGCGATCTCCGGGGGTCCTTTCCCACCTCCCGCCCTTCCCAGCCGCCCCGACACGCTCCGGAGGGGTGAAGGGTGGCTGTAACTGAGGGCTGGGCAAGGAGCTGAAGTTTTATTAACAGCACACGAATGAGAAGCAATTTATTTACAACACAGTGCCGCTCGCCGGCCCGGAGAACTCCATTTACATCTTAATTTCCGTTTAGTATCAGCCTTTCGCTGTGAGGGCAGGGCTCTTAACGCTTGCCATTTTCGCGGAAGACGGAGCAGTAGCCTCGAACTAGTTCTTCCGACACACTCCAGATTGTCTGTAAAAACAAAACAAAACGGTTATGAAAAGCCAGCGCTTTCCCCCGCTCTTCTATTTATCTTTCCCCGTCCCGGTGCCTCGGAGCAGCGCCAGAGCGGTGGGGCGGGGGCGCGGGCAGAGCTGCCCCAGGGCCGGGCTGTTCGGGGCGGTGGCAGCCCTTCCCTCAGGGCCCCGTCCCGACGGGACAGGTAGCCGCGGCGGCCCCAACTTCAGCGGCTGCAGCTCTCGCCGGGGCCGGCCCGCGGCAAAGTTACCGAGACGCTTGGTTGAGATTTTTATTTTTTTTTTTCCAGTTCCTCCTTCTCTCCCCCTCTGTCCGGGAACTTTCGACATCGTCCTGCCAGGCACGGAGCCACCTCCTCTGCAAACAAAGCCGCTCTCGGGGCAGCGAGGGGGGGCGGCGGGAAGGAGGCTCGAGCGCTTCGCCTCCGCAGGCGACGGCCGCCACCGAAATCCTGCCAGCGGCGCCCCGCCGCTGCGAGCCCGCGCCGCCTCGCCCTCTAGCGGGGGAGAGCGGCGGCGCCGGCGGCTGGGCGTGACTTTCCGCGCTCCCTTTAGCCTGCCTGCCTGCCGGGGGGAACCGCGAGTCAGTCAGGGAGCCGAGCTAAACCGGGACTAACGGCGGCGCTGGGCGAAGAGACTCCGGGATTAAGGGCGCCCCCCCCTCCCCCCCGGGCACCGGGGGAGGCGAGCGGCGCGGAAGGCGCGGGGTGTCCGCGCGGCTCCTGGGGCCAGGGCAGCGGCGCGGCCGGAGGAAGGCAGGCAGCCCCCGGCCACTTCGCACCCCTCTTCCCCTGCCCTTAAAAGCGAAGAGAAGGACGAGGAGGGGAAAACAGCCCGCGGGGCACCAAGTGGGGGAGTCCGGCTCCCCCCTCCCCGCCTGCCCCACTGACTGGAGGGGGGCGAGAGGGACGCCTCCTACTTTGGCAAACACTTTGGCACTTTGCTGGATCCGGAGCAGGAAGGGGTGGAAATATGGGGAAAGTTGGAACTTGCCTGGTTACTTTGGCCGGACTTTTGCTGGCGGCGGGAGCGCAGACGTTCACAGGTAAGGAGCCACCTCGCCTGCCCCGGGGCCGGGCAGCGCTCCCGCGGGCGGGGGCGGCGGAGGGGCAAGGGGGGAAGCGCTGCGTTTTCGGAGTCGGTTGGGTTTTGGTTTTTTGTTTGGTTTTTTTTTTTTTTTTTCTTCTTTTTCTCCCCGTCCCCTTGGCGGGGCTGACACTTGGGATCCGCTGCGTACATGGGGCGGGGGGAAAAGTGTCTGGCGGAGGCGGCGGCGGGATGCCGTTAGGTTTGCGCCCCGTGCCCTGACGGCAAGGGCGCCGAGGGGAAGGGCGAGAGGCTGGAGGGGCTCGGGCAGCCCGAGAGCAGGGCTGGAGGGACGGGCGGGACTCGGGCTCGCTCCGGCGTTTCTCCGCCGCCGACTTCCCGAAAGTTTCCCGTTGCCCCGGCGCGGGAGGCGGAGGGGCGAGGTGAGCCGCCGCCGGGCCCCCGCCGCCTTCGCCGCCGCCGCTCCGCCCGGCGATGGAGCTGGCGGCGGGGAAGGAAAATTTGCGGTGCTCCCCGCAGGGGCCGGCGGGTGCCCCGCTGCCCGCCCTGCCTCGCCCCGCCGGTTCCTCCTCGCTCGCCCCCGCCGCCCCCGGAGCTCCCCACCTTTCGCGCGGCCCCTGGGTGCGGCTGTGAAACGCCGGTAGAGCCGGAGGTAGAGCCCTGGCCCCTCGTTCTGCAGCCCCCAAAATCGTCACTTCGGAGGGCAGGGCAGAAGCTGCCTGCGTCTGCGGGGTGTCGGGATTCACATCCAGCCAAGAGCCCGGCGAAGTGCTCCATCAGCAGCGTTTTTCTGTTGCCTGAAGTCCAAGACCTGCAGATGGTTATCTTGGTCTCGAGTCCTCTGCCTGCACCTCTGTCCTATTTATATGTTGAAGAAACCCATAATTTTAGGCGGCGATTTGGATTGTGAAATAGTTCTGTGTGCTTCACTGCAAAGACTAACTTCAGATTTTTTTTGTTTGTTTTGTTCYTGACATGAAGTGAGTACAACTGAAAAGCACGTTAAATTGAAGACATCTGGTCTTCAGTTCATGCGAAGTGTGCTTTGATCTGGTGGGAAGCAATACTTTTGACTTTCCTTGTTGCTCAGGCTGCAGAATAGTTTATATTTTGTACATCACATGTTGCTTCTATGCAGCACTGTAGCTAAACCAAGTTTTATGGCTAGGAATTGGTGGTCTGTTTTAAAACTTTTTTAAAAATTAAAAAATKCCGGTTTTATGTTAGGTTCCAGGGACCTTTTGTGTACGTAGCTGCATTTCCCCTAATTTCTCTCCAGCATTTTTACTGCAGATGAGACAGAAGATCCTTGAGCAGAAAAATGTTTTGTACCGAGGTGATATATAACAGTGATGAAATCTTTTCCAAACAGTTGTGTTAGRATGAAGCTATGCTCTGTAGTGAATTATGGAACTGAACTCATGTATATTAGCCCTATAACTCATTAATATTGGAAGTCTAGTGTCCAGACTTCAGTGAGAGCTCTTGCTTTATCAAGATAAATACRTAACTCATTGCTGACCTGCGTGAACTGCCTTACTTCTTGTTTAAAGTTAAGCTGGGGCAACTCTTCTTCTCCTGGATGTTTAAATGACTTGTGCGTGCGATATGCTGATACTATACTAGGGTCAGCATTTAAGTGCTGTTCATGTTGCTGAAGAACAGTCCCACATTAGTGTTAGATTTCTATCTGTTGTATTCATTTCCATTGCCGCACACTGTGGAAAGAACTGTGATATAAACCACAAACAATTCACACGTCTTGTGCATCCAGTTATTCAAAAGGTGTGATTCCAATCCTTCCGAAGTACTGAATAACAGAGGCTGCAATTTACACACTTCAGTGAGATTGCAAAGGATGTCACAGGATGCAGAATCTGGCCTGCTTTCTCCCCGTGTGCATGTACATGTATGTTAAATATTGAATGTAAAGATTATTTGTGAAGATGCACGTACAGATATTTTTTCCAGTATTGATTCTTGGCACTCAGAACAAAATTGATGAAATTTCCATTTTCATACTTTACCATTGGAAGTGCGTGYCTGGGAGTCATTTTTGCTTGGGGGAAAAATTGCTGTTGCTTTTGTTAAAAGCTTGATGCATCAGTGTCAGAGAAATTAAATTACAGAGAAATCGGTCCTTGAGTTGGGTAGTTATCTTTTGTAATAGCTGTCCCTTGTTGCAGACAAGAGTTATATGACCAACCTATTAAAAATTTAAAAACAAACAAAGCAAAAGGAAACATAACCAACTCCACACATGTTCTAAGCAAAGAATAGCAGTGGGTGAATTAAGTAATCTTTGGCATTTATACTTCCATTTTTATTTTTACCCTTTTCTAAAATGACTGCTGTGTTTTACAGAGATTGGTTCTAACATTACTGTCAGCTATTGTTTTATGTGGATTTCTTGTTTAGAAGATAACGAAAGATCAGATCTTGGCTTTTTAAGGCCTGGAAGCTTTCAAGTAATCTTTTGAAAGCAGCTTAACAGTTAATAACAATGAGATTAGAGAATTTAAAATTCTGGATTCATCAGTTCAAGAAGCAAATGGTCTCAAGAATTTGAATTCAAGAGATGTTACTGAAAACATTGTCTTAAATGGACAATGCTGCTTAAGTTTTTAGAAGTAGCTGGGATCTTTCTGCAAGAGTAGTTTTGCATTTGTGTTTGTTTTTTTTTTTTTTTAGTTTCTTTCTGAGAAACTGTAGCACACCTAATTTAGCTGTTTTTGTTCATTATTTTAACATAAATGTTATTAAGTGGTCCCATGCGAAGACTGAATGCTAGTATTACAAAAGTTCCTGGTGTTCCTGTCATACGAAATGCCACCTGACTCCACTGTGTTCCTTCTTCCATCTCCTTGGTAGATTATTCAGGCTAGTGAAAGCAGTCCACTCCTGTAAGGGATTTAGGTCAAACATAGAGATGTGGAAAGTTAGAAGGGACATTGTAAGCCTAAATATTAGGTCTTTTATAAAATGAAGGGTCTGGATAAGATGAGTTCTGTCAAATACCAAAATGGGGAACTGAAATTGAAGGCAAGGAGATGTGTAATAGAACTCAGAAATGGTGTTTTTATGAAGGCATCATGTTCAGGTAGATGTAAATTTGCACACAGCCTGAATTCTGAAATTGGTGCTTCTTGCTTATAACCTGAAGCTGACCGAGGGAGGGCTATTATTAGGCTGTTATATTCTCTTATGCTATGGAAAGCGACAAGGTTGTGTATTAACACACTCTCTTTATGGTACTGGTTTTAGTTTTTCTYTCAGAAGGGATAAGTCCTATTGCAGTGAGAGAGAGAGAAGGATGGATGGACGGACTGAGTAAAAGTGCTTGTAGGAGGCCATTTGTAATGAACTTTACAGCAGGACTAGTGGCAATTATGAGGAGAAGAACAGGAGGAAAAGTGCTGGACGAAAATTGAAAATTACTTTTCCTAGTGACTAGTAAAGGTTTTACATAGAGAATAGTAGTTCTCAAGCTATTTCATGGATCAAAAATACAAAMACTTGCATTCTGAATAGATGTTGTGCCTTATATTCGTGTATTTCATTTTTGGGTGTAGGTACTCTAAAACCATGAATCACATTTTCCAAAAACAGATGTAAGGAAGAAGTTTGACATGCTGAGGTTGAARCTTACTGTGGTGATGTTGATGTTTGGTGACTTCAGAGAGGGAAGATGAAAAGAAAGAATATAGGTTAAGTCTTCATAGGTCCTATCCCAGCTGAAATGAAGCTCCTGGCAATCAGCGCAATGTATAGAAAATAAAAAGTTTCTGGTAAAATTAACTGTGTTTAAAGAGATTTCTCAAGAGCATTCAGGATCTCTGTTTGTAAATCTTTAATAGCTATTCTGATCACTTTACCAACAAAGAGCTCCAAGTGTGGTTATATCTCATTTTAATAAATTCTGCTTTTGCTTGCATTGCTTATTCCACCTGCTTTCTTTCCTCTCCACCCATCCATCAAGTCCGTATTCCTGCACTTCCTAAGGGAAGTAACATATGCTAGTGAAAATGCGGCTTTATTGGTGGCAGACACAGTTGTCAGCTCATCAACAAAACTGTTCCAGTTAAAGTTCATAGCATGGACTTGGCCTCGCTAAACAATGAGAGCTGTGGGGGAGGATTCTCAAACCAAACTTCTCGCTGTCAGGTGAATACGTGAATGACTTGATTTGTGTTTTATACCTAAGAGTATTTATATTTAAAATAGTCCAGCAAATAAATGGAAGCATATTGAAGAATCAACTTCTAAATATGTCTTTTTTTTTAATTTTATTTTTCTTTTTTTTAACTTTTGGCAGTTAGATGAAGTAAAGTTTGTGTTCCCCTATAAACTGGGATGTACTTCGGAATGCTTCAGGTAAAAATGAGAGTCTGGGCTTTGGAAGTGGCACAGTTTGTCAAAGAAGAAACTGTGTGGTAGGTGTGTGGGTTGACTTTTAAAATTTATTTTATTTAGCTATTCTGGTCTTGTTCTGGTGTCAAAAGTTAGTAATGAAACCTCATCAGAAATTAAAAATAAATCCTACAAAATATTAGAAGGATGTAATAACACATCCTGGGGAAGAAAATCCTGTGATGTTTATTTGGTCTCACGATTTAGCATTCGTCAGAATCCATGAGGAAAACAAATCACAGTGTACTGAAACAATATAACAGCATATAATTTATGAAAAAATAATATATTTAGTGCCCATAGAAGTTGCTAGATTGACAGCTAGAGAGACCAAATCCTCAGGCAAATCACAAAGCATGTTAGGATAGAGCGAGTAAGCTTCTGAACTCCATCTTGCTAATGTCATTTGAGTCTGACCTGAAAAAATGTGGAGATGGTTTATTTTTCATGTGCGCTCGCTCATACACTGAGGTGGTTAGYGAATGTGTCAAACAGCCTCGCTGCCAGTGGCCAGGTCAGGTTTACACCTTACTGCTGAGACAACTGGTTCAGTTTGCATCGTTAGATTCAGCTAAGGGACGATAATAGGTGTAGACCTGATAGAACCAAGTCCAGTGATGTTGTGGGGTCAGGACCTGTGAACTGATTCTGTATTTCACGTTGCAACTTTATGCTGAAGGAAATGCCATTTGAGGGAGAGATCTTTTGTGTTTAAAGCTCGTTAGTATCACTGTCAAACACTTACTTGAGGTAGCTACATCACTAAGTTTTAAAGACGATTCCCCAGAAAATGACATACATTAATGAACCTTTCAGCTCACATTTACGACTCTTGTGTAAAGAAGTAGTTCTGAAAATTTTCCCAGGAATAAATTGTTTGTTGATATGTGAATGCAGCTAAATTATCTGCTCAGTTTCTGTAGGAAAAATTGAGAGGGTCCTTTTTATTTCATTTGATTTTGCTGATAACTTCCAGATCTGTATTTCTGATTTACTGTGTAACATTATCAATGTATTAAAAATGATTTCAAGAAACCAAAACCAATTTGAGCTTATGGTCATATATTTAGGAAAAGAAAAAAGTCTAGCAATAAATTTTACTGTGTCACTTTATTCGCACCACTATGTTCACATAGTTCTTYCTGATTTTTGTAGTGCCTTCATGAGTTTTGCCTGCTGTGATCTGCTGCTGATCACTAGGTGTAGCTGCATCTCTAAATCCACTTTTCTAAGTATAGAAAGATGAAGGGCTGTAAACTGGGCTTTATGAGAATGTAGGTGTATTTGGAGCTGGGGAGGTGTGAAAATATATGATGGATTTTTGTGACCTAGAGAATTTTAATCCATTGGTGGCTTGTTTGCACCAGTTTGATTATAAAACAAATGACCTTTTGATTACTTGTGAAAAGGCTGATTTCAGTATCAGTGTTAGTATTCGACAGAAGGATGAATGAATGCTCTAATATAATAAAAATACATAATAAAATGCATGAAATTACAAAGAAGTTGTCAGTACTTTCCTAGTGGTTTAAATGCAAAGATAATTGCTATAGAGATCTGATAAGGTTATATCTTAACAATCTTGATTGATCCTTGTCTTAAAGAAAAGCTTAAGTCTTGTGTGAGTATTTGTCTTCTCCCAACCTATTAAGAAGCTTTCTGTTCCATTCAAAGTAAGTATTTTCAGAAATGAAGTTGCTGTCAGTGGAATTCTGTACTGATTTTAGAATAATGTGTTGTGTTGGTTTTTAAGCCATGTGACCTCCATTAATGTTACGAGGAGGTACAGAGGGTAAGTCCCTACATATGCTCTAAAAATGAAGGAAAGACATTTTTATGCCCAGATTTTTGAGAGTTATAAAGGTAAAAATAAAGATGTATTTATGCCTCTAACACGTACTCATGCTCAGTAGCTGCAGGGAGTAGGAAAGAATCAGAAGTGTCTGACTCCACAGTGACCCTTTGCCACATTAGGAGCAATGGTAGGAAACAAAGTAATGACTACATTTGTTCAGACAAAACCATGGCAGTATTAGGAAGAAGGAGGTCTGAAAACAGTTTAGAATTAGGGTGGTTGGGGGAAAGATGGAAAGGAAGGCATAACATTTTCTGGAAGTGTAAGAGATGAACCTTACTGGAAGAGATATTCTAGAAAAAAAGCCGAAGTCTTAGAGGCAGYTAAATTACATCTGGAAAACATAAATGAATTTATAATTATTCACACTTTCTTATTTTTGTCATCCTAGTTTTGAACATGTTTGTCTTTAATAATATATTCAAGGCTCGAATATGTCTTCTGACAGCTTTACATAACAATAGTTGATTATCTTTACACATACGATTAAGTGTAATGATGTTAATGAATCTTTAATTTTTTTCTGTGTAATGGTGTAAAACCAACATTTTGCTTATGACTGTGTTTGTTTTCCCCCTCCTCCCCATGTGTAATCTGCCCTGATTTAGAGAGCAGGAAGTTTTGGTTACGGTAGGGTTTTTTGAGGGGTAGATTGGCTTTTTTTTTCCCTCTTCTTTTTTTTTTTTTTTTTTCTTTTTTTCAATCTTCTTCAATGTTAAGCTATTATAAATATCTTTTACAGCACTGTTTTGTTAATCACAAGAAATGCGTTTTTGCTCTGGAATAACTAACAGCTAATTACCTCTTTCATCACTTTAGCTCTTCATGAATGAAATAGAGCATCACATGCCTGTATTAGAGCAGGGTTTTTTTGTTTTTTGGTTTATGGCACAATTATTTTGGGGAGGTTTTCAGAAAGATCATGCTTTATTACCTTGAATCCTATCGCCTCTTTTATCCTTAACTCTAAAATCAAATATTGTTTAGACTCTTTTATTTTTGAAAGTAATATACTGGATAGAATACTTTTGTCTGCAACCCTTTGTTTTAATTCTGTAGTGCATAAATGTAGGCTGATTAGATGGAAGAACTGTTTAGTTGTGTTGATGAGATTCTTATGTAAGATTGAGGAGGATATTACAGGAGTTTCTGTGCACTTTCAGGTGGATGGATAGTGGGCCAGTAATGTCTTGAGGTTTTCATAATGGAGTTGTTCTTACAGGTAAATGAATAGAGGGGCTTTTCACATTTGTTATTCTGGTGAATATAGACTAGACTGAGTAAATAATTTCCATCTGTCACATGTGCACTTCTATACTTGTGTATATGCTTGTAATCTATGCACTAGTTTGTATGTCCGTGTCGTAAAAAGTTGATTAATTATTACCATTTAGCAGACTTGCATTTTTCACGGTGTAATCGCAGCAGAGGTGGTTGCAGGGGGGGTTGTATTTCCCCCCCCCCCCCCCCCCCTTCTTCTTCTCCCTCTAAGGTCAAGCAATTCCTTATTTTGGGAGCTGATGCTTAGTAATTCTGCTATCGCTGATACAGTAACTTATGACCAAAACATGGTCATCTACATGCACATCTTAAAGTTTTCATTACCAGGTCTACACAGTTTCTGAGGGTATGATCTCCAGTTTTGAAAAAAGAATATTACCAGGTTATATCTCAGGTAGAGCCTGAGATTTCCTAAAGGGATTCACATTGTCCTCTACCTGCATAGAAACTCCCCTTCGTCTCACTTCTGCTATTTTCACGTTCATGGCTTTTTCCTGTTTTAAAAACCAGTTCAGCTAACAGTTGAAAACAAACATGCAAGTCAATTGCCATCTCAATGAATTGTGTTAGGCCCCAGATCAGACATAACTGTTTTCTTTGTAGTTGTTTGGTATAGTTGCTCTCTCTTCTTATGTGATTTGTATGTTTGTTTCATTTGAAAAGAAAAAATTCATTATTGCCTATTCCSTCTTCCATCCTTCTAGTATATAAAATCACTGCGAGCCGTCCAATGTTTCCTAATAACTCTACAGCCTGCTCAGAGTGTGCTCACAGGCTTGGTAGAAACTTGCGAGGAAATATGTTTGTTTCAAAGTTTGACACTGTTTGCATATCTGTATAGGAGTATATATAATCTATTGTCATTACTGTGATGTTTCTATCAACCAGTATAATTCAGGATCAMCAGTGTTCTGATGATTACAATTTTTGGAAGTTATTACTATTTTGATAGTGTAAGATCTCTTTTACCTAACCGTTTTAAGATGTGTCATATAATCTTAACCAGGAAATGATTTTCTCTCAGTGGAACTTTCTGAGCCTGGAGATTTTTCTGGTTCCACATCGGGATGATGTAGCCTAACATGAATCATACCGCTGGAGTACAGCATGAAAAAGACAGATACATATTTTAACTCCTGTTGTAATAGTCAGTTGCTTAGTGATCAGAACTCCTACATAGGTGTGGGAGACCCGGATTTAAGTCTGTGCTCTGGCATTTGACTGTGACATGAGTGAGGATCGTCATAGCCAGGCTTTTCTGTTCTTTTTGTGGGTTTTTGTTTAGTTTTGACCAGTAGGATTTTTTTATGGTTGAGAAATCTGCTAGATTTCCATTTAAAAGAAAAAAAAAAAAAAGGAAGGTGACAGTTCAGAACCCCCCAAGGTATTTAGAGAAAACTACAGCAGTCACCACCTGTAACCAGTTTTCCCTAGAAACTCAACGATGTGCTTAAATACTGTCACGTTTAGGAGATAGAGACAGCTGTGGACGTTTCCAGGAACCATAGCACTCTGTGGGGTAGTTCTTATGTTAATGATTGAGAATTGCTGTAGCCTTTTTTCCTTTAACATTACCTCTTGTGAATTCTGCAGAGTAGATGAAGATTATTTTACAAAGCACTGCATTCAACACTTTAATATAAGCACTTTACATAACACATCACTTAAGCTGTTTTTCTTTTTAACTTCTGCAGAGACAGCTATTACTGAAGTAATTTCTCAGTTATGTAAGATAAATTGTTGTCCCAGTAATAATTTTAAGGCACGGTGCAGTTGATGCTGTCTTTACTGTGTCTGAGAGATGTCATCTTGATTCAGTCTTAGCTCAGGAGAAAACCTTTGCAAGCAGCTTTCTAAATACGAAAGCAACCTTTTGGGGTTAGGTCTGTGAGTGTCACGGAAACCAACAAAACCAAAACACAGTTAAAGTTAATATTTATTTAAAACCTTAGAGGTTGAAAATGCAAAATGGAAGCCTGTATATTGCCCAACATCACTACCTTCTGTTTATAGAGACAGCAAAGCATGTGGATTGAAGACCACATATGAAGTTCATGAGGTGTGTTTTATGTATTTTTACTTTAATAATTGTTAGAATTACCTACATAAATCCATGCTAGTAAGGGTTTTATGTGAATTAGCCTAGCATTTTCATTTGGGGATCTGGAAAACACTGGGGTTTGACTGTTTTATTTATTTAAGTGTTTGAGACAAGCACACGCCCTTTAGAGCAAATATGCATTGAAATTGTGTAGGGCCCCGGAGCCCAAGACAAGTTGAAATACACTCTTGACAAATAAAAAACTGGCTTCTGCAGCAGCCGTGCAGCAACAGCAGACATGGATTGGGGTTTTTAAACGAGTCTCGCAGAAGCTTCAGGGCTGGATCTTTACACGTACAACTGCTTAACAGAAAGTTTGTCCACTAGAATCTGTTACTTCTTTGCATCCCGAATATTGGAGAGTTAAATGTTACCCACATTAAAAACTTTACACAACCACAAAAAGGTGTGAACATAAAAAGCTTTAAAATGTTCTTCAAGCTGTAGCCCAGTATCTAGCATAAGATCATCCATGCAGGGAAATGACGTGGAAATAACCCCTTAAGAATAATATTCTTCAGCTGCTTCTGTTCTATTTTCAACCATAGACAAACATACTGCTGTGCTTTTGGGTTGATTCACTGGCAGATCCATTGCTGGATGTGCGCTTCAGCCTTCTTCACCTGTACCTTCCTTTGTCATATAGTGGACTTCGAATCTTGAAGTGCAGATGGTAATTCTGAGTTGGGAGTAGGGGTGAAGCCTTAGGTATTGCATATGTTCAGACTGAGAAGTTCAGGTAAAGACTGTCTGGGCTTGGTCTAGCTGTATTACCAAGGTTGCTTCAAGGGGAATTACGGAACATAAACTGTGCATGCATTGCCTGTTGCTTTTGAATTTTTTTCTCTGATTTCTACAGAGAAACAGATACAGTTTTTGGAAGTCTGAATTCTTATTTTGGAAGATACCTGTTATGACTYAGTGACTAATGGAAATACAAAGCAGCTGTGGACTCATTCTGGCATCATCCAGGAACTACTTYGGAGGTTTTGGTTACATGCAATGGGTTGCAGTTTAGGCTTGTATTTTGAAAGTTATTGCTTGGCTGTCACTTCTGTTGCATTCATTGCAAAAATGGAATCAGTTTCTGATGTGTAGCCCAAACTCAAAGACTTTGTAATGAAAACTGCCCGTATTTTTTAAGATCTCTGTTTCAAAATGAATATAAACTTGTGGCTTCCTGAATTGCAGGACAGTAAATCTGCCGCAGTGAAGTAGTATCTGACAGGCTTGTTTGCTTCAACTCAATGCTTGTAGTGGGTGGATCACAGGAATTTTGCAAACCACAGTTTGGGAACCACTCACTCACTGTGAGTGAGAAATTGCACTTTTACAGAACTGACTCTCTTAAAGTCTTCACAAACTGCAGAGTGCCATGCTAGATTTGCAGCAGTGAAAAATTAATTCTGGCTTGTATGCCAGAACTAGATGATGGGTGTTTCTGGACCTTTGGGAGCAGAACTGCAAAAAAATAGGTCTGTGTGCTTGAAACTGGCATTGAGCAAATACATGACATTCACCAGCAGCCCCATTCACATGATTTTCAATGCTTTGACTTTACACAGTGGTCTAGCAATAAAAGAAAGAATTGTCCAATTAATTATAGTAATCTGCTAGAGCTGTGCACTCTGGAATTTTGTGCAGAAGAAGAGGGAGGGTTCTTACTTGCTCTCAGTTCTGTCTAAAACTGCACTTCAGTACCATCTATTCCACAGCAAATAACATACATATTTAACAAAGCTGTTAACCACCAGGCCACCTTTAAGAATATATTGATTACCTGCCACCTTCTGTGCTCTCTCCACCTCCTTTTCTTTGTTCGTGTCTGCTCCTCATCACCATGTTCCACAAATCACGAATCATTTGTGCCTTCCTCTGCCACCGCCATCCTTTGGGCAGCTATGGCTGAGCTGAGAAGAGAGCTGAGCTGAGAAGAGGATGGTAGCTCTGATTTAGGTTATCCTGTGGTCCCATGGGCCACTCCGTTGCCCTTACAGTTTGGAGATCTATGTGCACATTTTGAGAAAACCCCAGAGCCTCTGAGGGGGCTATGRCAGAAGCTTGGGGGTAAAATGCCTGACTGCTTGAGTATTATTCATAACAAGTTAGGTTTTTTGCCTTTTTTTTTTTTTCCTGAGACAAATAAGATCAGAATGGTCCCATGCATGTGCTAACACACATGCCAGCAAAGCATGTGCTTGTGAGTAAGTACTGTAAGCGAGTGAAGTTTAAGTCTTACATTGCACTGAGTGCAGTCACACTGAACACTTGATAGAAACAGCAGGCAGTGCTAGTGGAAAACAAGATACTGTGGCCAGATCTAGATTTCAGACCAGATGGACGTTATTCATAATATTACTTGGGTGTGAATGGTTTTTCCTAGAGTGTGAAGTAAACTGATGAAGATTTTTTTTGTTTGTTTGTTTTTCAAGCTAAAACGAATTAGTAATACTGGCACTATTCATACAAACAGAAGCTCAAAACCTAAAGATGAATACAGTCAGTTTTGGGCGTACTGTGAAAGTAATTACAAAAAGTTCCTGTTGACACAATAATTGCAAGTAAATCAGGTGTTAACACAAGCCAGCATGAACACACCAATATCAGCATTTTGTAGAAAAGTAGTTACACGTATCGTTTTCTGGAAATCGGAACAGCACTTTTCAGACACAGCAATTGAAATTTTAGCTCCTTGGTAATAAGTGGAGTGGTTTTTGCCTACTCAGCCTGCCTTTGAAAATTAATCTGGAATATTTTTTCTGTATGGACAAAGTGCCATTAAGTAGTATGCTAGACGTATCAGCCCTTTTCTAAATCTTTGAGCACTGTTTATGGGGAGAATATGATGCAGAATCTTGTATTACATGCATCTGCTTCCTTTCTTAATAGATACAGAATAAATGTTGTATGCAAAGATTTAGAAAATGGTTGCTTCTTTATTCAAATCCTGCAGTTAAATGTTGTGTAATATCCATACCTTGGGTTAACCTGTGTTTTGTCCATGCTGACATGTTAATTTTGGCCGTTGTTTTTATGTGCACTTCTAATGCATATAAATGCATATGCAGTGTATTCTGTGCTATCAGTACGTATTTTTACCAGTTAAAATTGTGCTTTAAGATGAGCTTGAAAGTTCCCACTCTGTGCTTACTGTGCAAATTATTAACGTGGTTCCTATTGATGAAAGTTCAATATATGAGCAGGATGCTGGCCATGCTCACATCATTCTGTACAATGCAATATGCATTCTCCAGTGCAGAAGCTGAAGTGGTCTATTAAAGCATTCAAGTTCTCACTCCATATTGAGAGCAGAAGATTCCTTCTTAATCCTCATATGGCTGATGTCTTTGCTGGAGTGTTAATAGATATTCTAATTTGTGAGCTAAATTACTAATTGTATTATGAGTCTAAACCTTATTAAGCCTTTTGTGTAGAATTAGATCACAGAGCTTTGGGAAGCTGAATACTGGTTGGGTTCTGTCTCCTCTAATGACAGGAGCAAGTTTTACTGGCGTCTTTTSTTCAGAGCTGCATAGCTCTGAGATGGCAACTGATTTATTTTGCTGCCTTCTACAGTATAGACAGAATCGTAAGTTTGAAAAGCAGGGTGACTTTGAGAGTAGTTGAAGATTTCCAAGCAGGGTCTCAGTTATCTGAAAGCAGTAAGATTCTGCGTTTAGCTGAGGTGAGGCCATGATTGGGAATATAAAAGGGTTACTCCACACACTGTGTGGAGGTTCAGCTACGTGTGAATTGTTGAAATCATGCAGATTTCATGCAGAAATCATTTGAACTTCAACAAATCACTTGAGTTAGATTTTTATTTCCGAAGATGTTCACTACCCACCTAGAGATGGAAGATACTTCCTTTATCGCTCAGCTGTGCTGCTAGATTTCATGAGCACTCCTCATCTGCTTCTGTGCAAATCTAGCTGGGTCAACTGGGACTGTTTTCAGAGGTGGTTCATGCTCCCCACTCTCACTTTGCACTGGAGTCAGCCTGCTAATGCAGCCCGGTTGGGGATGGAGCTGATTGCCTCCAGCGGCGGATCAGTAATAAACAAACAAAGTGTGGGACTTAATGGATTTTTACATCACTTGCAATAAATYTTTATGTTGATGTGGAAGATGGCTGTGAACTATTGCGCCTTTGATACAGGAATATTGCACCCATGGTAACTCATTTTCTTTAAGAGAAAATATTCGCATCTGCTCCATACATTTTCCTGTGTATACACGAGATAGAATTGCAATGGTATCAAGTTTTACTCTATACACTTTATACACAACAGCACTCTAAGCTATTGTGAGAAACTATTCTTATTTTATACCTGAAGCTATCAGGGCCCTGTATGTACTTGACGGCTTTGCTTTTTACTGTTGTAAATTAATGCCATTTGAAATGCATGGACAATAAATGAAAATAATAGGATACATAGCTTGTGTCACATCTTCTTATATTTTTAAAGAGCTTTTTCTATTTCTGCATCACCTTTAGTAATATACTTTGTAGAGTATATTAATAAAAAATTCAGTGTCTGTCCTGAGAGAGAAAATTCAGAGGCTTCTGCATTGTTCTGTTCCATGTGCATTGGTTCTCTCAACCTACACACTGTGTATTTATTATGTTACTGCGAATAGAGCAGCCAGAAGTCATTGCCAAGAGCTAATTGTCTTCAGGTGTGTCTGTAGAAGCCTGTATTTGTTAGGGGTTTCTGTGTAGCTCCCAAATTGATTATCATGCTTATTAGAGTATTTTGGTAGGTGAATAGTTTTTGAGAGAGTTTTTATACGTTTTACAAAAACATTCTAGCATTTATTTATTCAAATACAGTATATCTTGAGACCAAAGCTTAAGAGCACTACATTATACATTTCTGCTGAAGGGGGGCAATCATGCTGAAACTCACAATTTACCTTACCTACCTTTTGGTAACAAATGCAACTCACACTGGCTTAGATTTGCAGATGAAATAATTTGAGGATCCAGGAATGACAGAACTTCAGAGCTTTTTGCATACTTTGTGAGAGGTGTGACTAGGAATGTAATGATTGTACCAAATCAGGCTACTGCTTCTGTAGGAGAGAATAATGCAGGTCATTGAGGCACATACTTTGTTAGAAAGGCTGGACTAATGTTATAARCCTTACAGGCCTAACCTGATGTCCTGGGAAGGGACTAAAGCAATATTCTGTGTATGTATTTAAAAAGGCAAGTTAATTTTTGTGTGCCCATCCTGAGAGCTCTAGTGCCTTGTAAGAAAGGATTTCGCACACACMCCCCTGCACCCCTGGCCTTGCTTTCTGTCAGGTAAAGCACAGGTGGATGTTATCCAGGAAACTGGTTATCTTGCTGTTCCCTTGTGTTGGTATTGTAGGTTGACCAGGCAGATGCTGTTTCTGATTGACTTAGGTGTATATTAGCAGGAAAGGCTGCTAAGCCCCTCTATATCCACATCCCTGCCCACTTGCTGTCTTTTCCTCTTTTCTAGACTCTGTGCTTAAAAAGTACTTTATGAAGTGTGTCTTTCTGCTCTGATTTTTGTTAAATAGTCTTGGTAATTTTCTTAGTCTGGCCTTGATTGGTTTTATTTATTTGTGGGGTTTGTTTGGTTTTGTGTTTTCCCATAGGATGAGAAGTGGTAACTGAATGTCGGTAGCATTCCTATGAATGTTTTCTTTGTGTTCTTTTTGTACAAAGGGTCAGCGTTATTTTGCCTCACTATTAAGTACAAGTGTCTTTTACTGGAGGTAGTACAAGAGAAAACAGCATTGAGTCATGCTTTGTATCTTTCAGGGATGATAGCACTGTGTATAACAGCTTCCTTTTCAACTGCAACTACTGATATAAACAAATGATTAAGTGCCCTGTTAATTGATTTCAGAGAACTTCCATGCCTGAATGTATTGTTATACTATTCCTGGACATGGAGAATGGAATATGGATCTCGTGTCTTCAGATGGCAGCATTTTGAATTTTCATATTCTCTTTGGTGCTCTTCAAAGCATTTCAGACATAGTGCCTGACCTGATAATAATCTGATAACGAAGTGTGAAAAACTACCTCCACTGAAGTTTTTGCTACTGTTTTTCAACTTCTTGAGGCTGGGAGGGAAGTAGGTTCTAGTAAATAGCAGGAGGCCATGAGAGGAACAGGTATGGAGTAGCTGGGGAGTTTGGTGGTCACGAGGGTCTCTGTATATTTCTRTATCTATGATCCATGTGATGACTTTACCTACTTAATGAACTGGGATAGAAATAAAATTTCAGAATATCAGTTTTAGTAAATATGCCCTTTTGAACCCTCAACACAAACAGCTGATGATGTTGGGAGAGTACATGAGAGGTAGGGCACTTCCATAACAAGGAGTCATAGTTTTAACAAAATTTGTCCTGAACTCAGTAACCATGTGCCCATCTGGATTACACCCTAGTCCACAACTGGCCCATGTCATTAATCTTGATCAGGATGGTCCCACCTTGGTACCGTAGAGCCTGGACTTAAGTTTTGAGATCTTTTTTGGGCAAAAGTTGCTCCATCCACAACCTATTCTGTCTTTTTACAGAGCATCCACTCTAGCAAAGCTTACTTCTTCCTACTACTGCTCTATAGCAAGAGTTTACTTTATGTTCCTTCCTTCCCTCTTTTGATACCTGCCTCCTTTCTACATCTGTTCCTTCAGTGGTGGGAGCAGCACGGTTGTCTGGTGTGGATTGTAGGTATCTGGGAAGAGGGAGACTTAAAGAGGGTGCTTAACGAGCAAATTTTCTGTCCCCTGTTAGGTTGTGCCCATCCAGTGGGCGATGGCATACCAGTGATTCAAGTCAGGAATGAATAGTTGAGGCTTTGAATAAGTTGTGTGGGTTTTTTTTGTCTTGTCTTTTTTTTCCCTGTAAATAAAGTTTTATAATTATGAGGGAGGGGATGGGAGGACAGTTGTGAGATAACTACCTGCTTTACAGTGCTAATTATGGTATATATTACATATTAATAGGGAACTTTCTGTTGCCACGGGCAGAATCTCCCAGTGGGAGGTACAGAAGAAAGCTGTTTCAGAAGCAGAGCGCAATGGAGAAACCTGGCTCTGCTCTTGTGTGTGGCAGCATGGGAGTTGGTATTGTTTGTTGAAGCTGGGAGGGCTGCTCTGACAAACCTTGAAGCATTGCATCTTTGCCATAGAATAAGCAAGTGCTGTACTGGCTAGGGGGAACTAAGCTTTGAGCTAGGGAATTTGTTCTAGAAGTTTTCCAGGGATTACTGCCACTGTCACTGCGTGAAATGTAGGGACAGTTTGTGCATGGACATGAAGCTTTATAAAAGCGTTGCAAACGAAGAGCTTTTCAAGGTACATTTAGTTGTAGTGCTTTTCTGCTTAGACTTGCTTATGGTCTCCTGTATTGCATTTATGCTGTGGGAGTTTGAGAGCTGTGGCCTTGGTGTTTATTCCTAAAGGAGGGAACACTTGTATATTTAAAAAAAAAAAAAGGGAAGAAAAAAGCATAACTGTGTGGTTGTTAAGTTAAATGAATTTTAAAGCTGGTGAGAAGAGGCATTCAGAGATGAGAATGCTTGGGGGGAGAAATGAAAGCACGCTGAAGCTGTTTCCCCTTGAGGGCTTTAGGCAGGATTGAGAAGTGGTGCATACTGAAGCCTTGTTTATAGTCTTTCACTTACTGTTAATAAAACAGGGATGTTCTAAAAGGTTTCCATAATTAAAATGCAGTCCTTGAGTATAGTACATTTTCAGAGTGGTCTAAAGCCCTGCTGCCTCTCAGACTGCTTARATCATTATTTATAAAAAATGCTGCAGTGGACTTAGTGTTTTGAAGTTGTTTTCAATCAGAATGATGTTAGAAATGTTGGATATTGAATAAATGAAAATAGAACTTACGGGGAAGCTGATAAGTGTACAAATTGACCGGTTAGTAACGAATTGCCAGTACAGAGATTGTTTTTGCCTTGTCTTTTTTTTCTTAATTGGCTGAATATTAATAAATCTGGTTTATTTCTGGAAAACAGTGAGTTTTAATGGTCTGGCAGAAATTCATAGTAAAAAAGCTAAAGAATTAGCATAATAAATAATTATTGCTTCCAGTGTTTTTATTGTTAAGATAATAAAATGTTAAAAAGCAAACCACTTGAGTAGAAAGTAATTGCACTGACAAGCACCACACAGCTAGCATTCACAATAAAGTAAACCTTCCCTCAATGTCAACCTGATTTGCTATCCACATAAATGCTTCCTCACATTATGGAAATGTGCTTTTTCTATCAACAGAAAAGAATAAAACTCCAGGCATCTAATTAATCTTGTCTGACATTTGATTTCATACTCAGGTTAAAACATGAGGCAGGTGGGTCTGTTTCCCCCCCGCCTCTGTGTGCATGACCACAGGCAAATCTCTCCATTAATGTCAAGCTGCATCTGTGTGTCTGTGTCTCTGCCACATGTCAGTCATTAATGCATTAGTGTTGCTTGTATTTGATTCATATGCACTAGTTTTCTTGTCTGGAGGGCTTGGTAAAT
This sequence comes from Oceanodroma leucorhoa, assembly GCA_030449065.1. Lineage (NCBI taxonomy): Eukaryota > Metazoa > Chordata > Aves > Procellariiformes > Oceanodroma > Oceanodroma leucorhoa. The sequence continues at coordinate 4,292,954 of JASVER010000023.1, forward strand.
AGGGGACCGCAAGGCTTCAGCTACACATCACAAGCATTTCACCTTGACCCTCCCTGTAAAGGAAGAGGGACTCTACTGTATAGAAGGATTAGAAGTGGTAATTTGTAGCATAGGGAATTTCTGAGTTGGTGTGATCAAGTAGAAGAAGGAAGCAAAACCGATTTGGCTTTGACATTTTTATTGATTAAGAGTGCTCTTGTTAAAGACTTAAGAACTTTTAATAATGCCTAACTGTATTACCTGCAGTCGTTTAGTCTTGTCGATGGCAGGATTGTTTTTCTAAAGTGCACAGAAAGACTCTACAAAACTAGTTAGATGCATTATGGGTATTTTATTTTCTGAAATTCTAGTTAATGGTTTCTGCCAGAGGCAGCGTGCAGCACTTGAAAATGTGGTGGTTTGACCTTGTATGCTAAAACCTGTATAACTCTGTTGTATTTTTACATATTTAGGTAGTACAAACATTTAAAAGGACACAGTTAAGAACTTAGATCTAAGTAGTAGACTCTGGTTGTTCTTAAAAATAGAACAGTGATAACCTTAAGCGGTTTCATAATTAAAAGAAAGTTAGCAAACTGAAAAATATCTTCATGAACATAGTTTATGTACTAAAATATTTTCCTGTAGTGTTTGCATGAAAAATCCCATGGTGTTGGGAAATAAATATTTGCTTATGAAGTCAAAAAGTAATAAGAAGCATTGGTTTTGTTTTGCTGACTAAATGCAAAGAGTAAAAGCATCACTGGTGAAGAACATCTGATTTTATTTTTTTATTTGTGTTTTTTAAAAGTTCTAAACTTAAACTTTTGTTTCTAGTGTCAGTCTGCTACATAGTAAGTGYGCAAGTTTAAGTGTGAGTGAAATTGTTTTTGTCTGCATTCTGCATACGGGGCTGGATGCTGTTTAGCAGAAGTGGTGTACAGCAGCTCCTAGCCACAGCTGTATAGCAGCCCATTCAGTAAATCACTTATTAAAGGTGCTGAAGAATCCTTAAAAAAAAAATAGTGTACTAAATCAAACAAAGATGCATACATAYACAGCTTTGATGTTTATGCCAAATTGGTTATATATGAATAGTGTGTTACCAGAAGTTAATAGCCAAAAATTGTAAATGAGGAATGTTCTCATTATGATGAGCACCGCATTGCGTAGATGGGTGCTTCACACGTGACCTGCTTTTGAACAGTGACAGGCAGAATCTGATGCCAGAGGAAYTAGCCTTTAGACCTAAAAAGAGAGATATTTACTCATGATTGGCTTTTGCTGACTGTGGCTTTCACTCTGCTKTGTTGGTGCTTGGTTTGACTGTCTTCCTTTAATCTTGAAAGGCAGCCTCACCAGGTGGAGGTAGAAGAGGGAGCCAGGAAATACCAYTACCTGCTAAATCAGTCTTGACTATGAGGTTCTTGCTGTCAGCTTTTCCCTGGATATTTCTTGACAGACTCGCCTTCAAGAAGCGGGACTAGAAACCAAGAGGAGGAGCAGAAACACAGCTTTGGTCCACACTTAGTAATTTTCTCCACCTCAAAGAATGAATATTGCTGTTCTAACAGCTTTTAAGAGACTATGAAATGTAGATGTGGAGTTGGAGAAATGCCTTCCTGCTCAATACCCCACGTAGGTAAAAGCAGCAGATTTTGTTAAGAGATCGGTTGTAATGCTTTGCATTTATGTGCTGCAGTTTCTTTTCAGTTGCTTTTGGAAGGCATTAGAGTCACAGAACAATTAAAATAGGAAGACTGTTGTGTAGGTTGTCCAGTCCAACCTGGTGCTCAGCGCAGAGAGCGCTAACTTCAAAGCTAGATCATGTTGCTCAGGGCCTTGTCCAGTTGAGTTTCGAGTATCTTTAAGGATGGAGGGAGATTCCACAACCTCTCTGCGTTATATGAACTTGCAAAATACGAGTTTTAAAAATTTTTCAGTATGTTAGCACAATATTTTTGTACAAGAGAAAAAGTTTTTTGAGAGAAGATACTCCAGAGTATATTAGTTCGTAAAACGTAAAAGTGAAAGGATTTGTTTAGACTTCTGAATGCACTGTGTTTGAAATGCATCTGTCAGGAAGGTCTTTTCTAAATACTTTTTCGTAGTGTTGACAAATACTTTTACGGGTGCCAGTAACGTAAACTCCTGTTGCTTTCTGTCTAGTTTTGTTCAGAATGAATATGGTTGTACCAGTGACCACTTCTGATTGTGTTATTTTTCAAATAATAAAACAATGGTGTATAATCAAGTAAGAGATGGTTGTTCCAGAAAACATATTAATTTGGTTTTCAAAGTCACATAGCTTAAAGGCATACACTTAACTACTTTCATAGCAGAAATTTTCCTTGTATGGTACCAGCATTATCATCTAATAACAGAGAATACYGGAGCTCCCCCTAATGAAGATGTTTTTTTCAATTAAAAACTTCAGCAAAGAGAAAATACACACTGATACTAAACAGAAAACAAATTGCAGAACCTCTAAAATGAGAAAAATGTATTAAAAAAAATCCCTGCAGAGGGAAATTAGTAGTTGAAGGATGAGAACTACAGGTTTCTAACTGAGTTTGTCCCAGATAACGCTGGCAAGGAAAGAAGTGTTGTTACTCTTGAGACTCCATGGCGAGTTTTAAAACAGTGGAAGGAAGGAGAAGTGATGCCTCTAGAAAAGTTTGTGGAAAGGAACAAGCACAAACGTGTTTTCCAGTTGCAGGGGAATTAGAGGTTATTATGCTGTGTCCAAAGATTCTTTCCTATACTTTTTTTTCCTAATTCATTTAACTATTGTTGACTTTCGTTTCAACTGGGTTCTATTCATTCCAAGTGCTGTAGAAACATAAACCTTTCTTTTTGTTTGGAGACTAAATTAAGAAAGACTCAGAGAAATGGCCCTGACTAGACATGCTTTGGATCCCAGGCATGCTGGTATTCACAGAGGTATTGGTTCATTTGAGACTTACATAGTGTAAGTCTCCATTGCTGTCCTCTTTCCTTATTTATCCTTTTAGCAATGAATTTTGTTCTTGCCAGAAGTGCGCTAAGTAATGCGATGACACATGCTGGTCATTTCCAGGGTATTAAAGTTCATGTTTTCAGAGAATTCTAGAGTTTATAGTCACAGTAAAAACATCTTGCTAGTAATCACTGAACAGTGAAAAGGTTATGGGTTATTCCATGTTTAAATTAATTACCATGTCAGACTTCTAATTAGGAGTTGGTGTATTATAGCTGAAATTTCACGAATGACTAACATAAATTTGTATCTTTTTTCTTTCTGTGTTTCGGGAATCTCAATAGGCTCTGTAGAATYGACACCTGAGAATCTAGGTTCCACATGCAATTCTTATGCTGGTTAAAATGCATTTATTTTTTTTTAAAGTTCTTTAAAACATTGCAAAGGGGTTCTTTGTCCTTTTATTTATTTAGTTACTGCTGATTTAACTAACAGTGTGCTGATTTTGTCTTATCGGGGTAAAATGCAGAAGACTAAGTAGCACGCTTCATCGTTTAGTCATGTAGATGCTATTATCGTTTGAATCTGTGTGTACATGCATATGGGCACATAAGTGCCAATTTTAAGAACTGTCAGTTCAAAACAAGACAAAAATAAATAGTTTTAAAAAACTCACTTTACACTTGCAGATCAATTGTGAATATTGGAGTTGGTGTACATAAAAGGTATCTGTGAACATTTCCCCAGCGCTAGCATATTTGAATCAGGCCAGCAGGGAAAYAGAGAGAAACCTCCTAAATGTAGATCCTCTTTTTTCATTTGCAGTCTCATTATTTGACACTACCAGAACTCAACACACTACTTTTAGCCTTTCTTTTTTCAGCATTAACATACTTTTTACCATCCTCCTCGCTCTAGTAGAAATTGTGRCTGTTTGGTGGAGTATTGCTTTCTGTTGGGAGGAGAGCATTTTGAACAGCAGCTAATGCTGCTACAGCTTGAAGCTTCAAATTCTGGCTAATTTTACAGYGGCTTTTTTATTCCACTGACTGTTACTTGTTGCAAGGGTGAAATTTATCCCTGCGTCGGAGGAGTAGGCAATGTATGATGGTCTGCATTTCCATTTTACTGTTCCTTTGGTTTCATGTCAGTAGTTGACGACCCCGATGTCTTCACAGAAGTGTTGGTGCAGTGGGTTGTGTGTGTGGTAGCAGCCTTGGGTTTTTGGTAGCTGCCTTGGTAGCAGCCAAGGGAGATTTGGGCTGGGGAAAGCTCGGCTGTTGATGAAGGCTGTTATCAGCAGAGATGCACGAATTTCCAAGCATTGGCAACAACAGTTCCACATATTTTTGGCTATAAATACCTTATATTAGAATATTTTAAATGAATTTGTCTGATAAAATGTTGTCCTACATCAGAGGCACTGTATTTGAAACATGGAGAAACTACTGAAAGTTAAATGCTGTAAGGGAGAAACAGGATTGTAATCCTGGTCTCACTGCYGTCAGAACGTCTAATCAAGATTTCACGAGGAAGATGTGCCTCATTTTTAGAGAGGAATTGTAGCAGCGGGATTGTGAGAGGGTAATGTAGGAGGGACATTGATCAAACCAGCAAGCAGAAGTTACACAGTTGAGAAATTCAACTTTGATGTTTCATTGCATGGTTGGAAACCCACCTGATTCTGATGAGCAGAATGCAATCCTAGCCTTGTGCTAGGTCAGCATCTTCACAATTTAAGCTAACAGGAGTAAAGGAGTGTTTCTAGATGGCATAGTTGGAAAGGAAAGCTTGAAACCATGAACCGCATGCTAACTRCTGCAGTCATGCTCAGCTTCCAGGCACTCTTTCTTATATGGATGCTGATTTTGGTGTAACATTGTGGGTGCCAGTACAACTGTCAATTATCAGGTCAGTTTTGCTCTCTAACTASAAATGCAGAAGCAGGCACTGCAGTAGTTTACTGTGGAGAATTAAAAAATACTGGTAGGCTGTGGCAGGCAGCACACATCTCTCAAAAGTGCCAGAGAGTTGTAGGAACAGGGCAATGAAAATAAGGTCTTTTCTCGTGTTTCTCTGTTCTTTTTCTTAGCATTCCAGTGACTTTCCCTTTCCTTTCCCTTCATAGTTAGAACCTACAAATTTGCTTTCCAGCGCATTGTTATCYGGGGCCTATATTCTTAGTTTTTTATATTAGCATTAGTTCTTAAGAATGTAGTAAAAGTGTCCTAGTTGTGAAAAGATAATTTTTGTAAGAGAATGTCTTCCTTCCTAGTTATGTAAGGGAGAGATTGCAGGGATAATTGAGAAAGGAGACCTAAGGAATTGTGGAGRGAGATAGGATATGAACAGAACTGGGAAAAGAAAGGGAATAGAAAACACAGGGTGGAAAACCCTGCAAAGCAGAAGAGCAAGAAATTGTTGAGAACAGAGCCAGAGAGAAGAGAAAGGAAAAACAAATGTGTGGGGGATGTGGAACATACAGAAGTATTATCTCATTTATTATGCGTAGGAAAGGGGAAAATGAAAGAGAACCAGCAAGAAACTCAATGTTTTCAGTTTATTTAGTAAAAACTAGTTACAGTATGTTGCAGCTAAACAAATTACATGATGTCTGAAGAGCTTTTTTGGGGGGGGGGGGGCACCTGATAACGCATGCATTTTTCACTCTAGCAGGTAGACTTGCTTCTGTAACGAATGTCAAGTTAATTTTTCAAGTTCTTGTATGCATATCAGCCATAAGTAGGTATTGCGTTGTTTCTTTCTTTGCAATGGGGTTATGTAATAGTTYACACAGATAAAAAATTCTTTAACATTAGGAAACTTTTTTTTTTTTTAATTTTTGGCACGCTTCTCAGTCTGGGCAACCCACTGTGTTTTTAATTGAGCATAAAATTAAAATAGATTTGTTTACTCACTTAGTTGGTGTTATCCGGCCTGTCAATACTGGCAAAACCGCACTGGGGCAAAGTTTGAGGCTAATGTGTTGCTCTTCTTTTCTTTCTGATGTCCTCTGGAAGTAATAGTGATTATAACATAAAAAACAAAGCAAACGGAAAACAAATGAACAAACAAACCCCACACAGTGAGCTTAAAAAATATAATCATTGATGCTGAATCCACTTCTCAAGCAGGCTGACTGCACAAAGCAAATAATTGATGTTTCAAAATAGTCTGATAGATCTTATATATGATTATGTGGGTTGTCACTGTCATTGTAGAAGACATATATATATACATATGTAAGATATACTCTTGAACTTCAGCTAATATGTTCTCTTACCTGTTTTAATGAAATATAACATGTATTTACATTATTAAAATAAACTGAATTGCTACAGCTATGAAAGATCTATAGRTGTTTGAGTTCTTCAGGCAAATGTGGGAAAATGCTTTAGTCTTGTATAGKGTCACTTCATCAGTGAAAAATATTTCTATGGTGTATGTAAACTTAGTGATTGAAACACAATTTTGGATCTTATCTGGATGATTGTACAATATGACTTGTTTAATTGGTCTTTCATTTCTTTGCAACTCTGTAGGAGAATGTGTGATTGAACTGGTGCTTTTAATATGAGTTGGTGTTGCATATAGCCTTTTATGGGTACATTTATGTGGAATGAATTATTTAAAATAGAATTCTGCCTTTTGCAGAAAATGCCCTATATATTATGACTAAATTATCTTTTGACTTTAAATATTTATTAACTACATAGTGGAATTCCAGTGGCTCATTGGTTTTGCTGCAAATGCATAACACAATGTAGTTTAAGGCTAGGAGGAACCATTAGATCATGATCTCCTCTGATCTTTGGGGCATAGATCAAGAATTGCTGCTGCATGAAGAACAGGTAACGCCGCACCTATGCACATCAGGAGAGRAGTGCTCAGGAGTTACAGTGTGTGAATTCAGATGGCACTAATTCTCTTTTGAATACACACTGACAATGTGGATAACTTGTTGCAAAACATAGTAAATTATCTTGTTTTTATGATTTACCTACAAATAAATCTACTGCATACCAGGTTAAGGTGTGAATTTACATGGTACTGGCAATTCTGTACTAGCTGCCAAGACATTGCAGAAGAGTGATTTAGATCGCTTAAAGAATCACAGTCAAAGGTATTAGCAAAACTTCTTGGAGTTCTTGGCCCATTAATGGCTTAGGCCTTTACCCCCTTTGGAGCCTGTACSAAACTACTGCTAGTTTGGTCAAGAGGTCGAGCGCACCCATCGTACAAGAGGAGGTTCTTGAAAGGCTCTGTCTGTGAAATAGCAGCATGAACCACGAGTGCTTGCAAAGCAGAGCAAACTGCCCAGCTTGAGGGTATTCAAACTGCACTATGAAAAGCATCTACGTAATCTTTATGGTGCTTTATGCTGTAAATTCCTTTTCTTGGGATTTTTTTGGTGTTTCTTGTCTCATATTTTAAATGGATTTGAAGTTCTGATTTCATTATACTATGCGTTTATTAYACTCCTTTTCACTCTTATTGTTTTCTGCAGTGGATTCAAGGGAATCTTTTGAGTTGGTCAAGAGATGATGATTATAATAGATTTCCCCCCCCTCCCCTGCATCTGTTACTGGATGGCTTGCAGTAGCTGTTCCTGATGCTGGCATCTTACTAACTTGAAGAAACAACAATAAAAAAACAAGAGACAGCGTAAAAGATGTACACACAGAGAGAAGAATTCGTTGCTGTTGATGTGAATTGCATTGCCACAGCTGTTCAAAGTTGGATGAGCATGCATAAATATGACAATTATTGTGACTGTTTAGTTTTTTCTACTTTTTTTTAGAGTTTAACCTTCAGTGATTCTTTTCCCTCTTTGTGGTATTATACAGTCCAGTTCTCATCWCTTGAATTCAAGTGCTGCTGCTTAGGGCTATAACAGGCACTCTTACACTGATTTATTCTTGCTTTGCACCAATGTATTTCTGAAGAGTGAATTAACGAGTAAAACAGAAGCTAGGCAATGTCCTTTGTTTACTTTTTCAGAAGATCTCAAAGCAAGATTATTAGCTATACCACATCATCTACCCCCCAGCAGTCATCAATGCAGCAAAACCCTTCCATCTTCTTGTGATGTAGTCATCTCACAAACTGCATGAGGAGACCCTCTTGAATATACCTAGTGGTGGGCTTTTGGAGGAGAGGCTCCCATCTCTGCCTTTGGCTGTGCTTGCAGGCTTAGCTTTAGGTTACTGTATGCTCTTGAGAGTCATCTTAGAAGGCCACGTGATCTAATATAGTTATGGCTAATGGCCTCGAAATAACACTTGTAGTATGGCATTTACAGTGTGAGTGACAGGCTATGATGATCCAGAACCATCTTTGGTTTGGATCATAATTGGTAGTAAGGGACTGATTGCCAACACATAGCATAGACTATTAACATCTGTACACATATGAAGCTTTGCTCTAACCGGGGTTGGGAAGTAGTTGTTGAGGATGGAAGCAGATTATGATATACCCTGTAGGCACAGGTGGGACTTGAAGGGCAGTTTGAGGATGCAATGAGACAACCAAGAAGTTGCCAGCAGGGCAATTTTAAGTGTTCCTTTCTCAAGCAGCCTTGATCTCCAGTTCAGCAGTAGTATGAACTTCTTTAAGCTTGTTTATTACTTTCTATTTCCCAATATTTCAACTTCATGTATTCCACAGCAAAAAAGGTTGCAGTTGGCAGGTGGCTACCAYATTGTAGAAAAAGAGGGCTGGATTTCTAGCCTTCCATGTGGCAAAGGCCTGTAGAATTTGAAAGGAAACTCTATCCCTGCCGTCTAATTCTGTTAGATGATTTAGTATAAGAATTATTTATTTAATTTGGAAGATACTGTGGAAGAACTTAGTATACTTCTCCAGTATGTTCAGTGTACTCTTTTCTAGTTGATATCCCTATTATGTTCTATCGAACRTTATGGAATATATGAGTCCAGACAGTTCTGGATAACCCTTCTTAAAAACGGCTAGGAAACAAGGAAAATAAGAGTGAGTGAGTGTGTGTGTACATGCACATATGTGCATACAAACGCGCATACTTATATCTATCGCCAAAATTAAAGGCAGGCATTTATAATAGTTTTATCTTTTACATTTTTCCTCATTCATCAAGCACGTTCTGTTTAGGGGAARGTTATGCAATGTAAACTTTCTCAAAGCAACTTTTATTTGAAATTTGTGGAATTCTAAAAAATCCTCTCAGCAGATACTATACAGTATAGATTAGAATGCTTATCTGCTATGTGTAGATTGGAGTGATCTGGGGAGATAGCAGACAAAATTAGCTTAATTTTTATTTTAATTAAACAAGACATATTGGTTATGAACTTCCTTGTGCAAATAATCATCTTCTTAAGTATATTTTTACCAATCTCATTTAAACTGTCATGTTCAATATCACTGCCTTGTAATGCAACTACTGTGACTTACTAATTTGCCACGAATTCTTTATTAACATATTGACAGGAAGTTCTCATAAAATCATTTGGGCTGATATTAATAATTTGCTATGGCTTTGGTACTCTTTGTTAGAGTATATAAAGTTTGTTGTGCTCACTTTCTGGTGCACAACTTGCTGAGAGCATGTTTTCCATTTTCCAAAAACTRCATACAGACAAAACCAGCCACTTCTTTGGAAGTAAGTTCTGGAAAAGTATAGGTAAACTAGTCGCAGTTGATCTTAATTATAATTGGATTATATGTAGAGATCTCTATGCTAGAATAGTAATGTGCTTTAGAAAGGTTTTATCCSTGATCTGCTTCTGAATAAAATCTCTGTTATTTTCACTGTATGTCTGAAAGTGTTTAAGCTAGGAAAAAACAGTGAACAAACTGCTACCTCCTCTGCACATTTCTTTTTCTGCAGAAAAGTCTTTAAAATTCTCGCTGTTGTGAGTACTTGCATTGACTTAAAAAGGGACAGAGATAGGAGTTTATTGAAATTATCCAAAGACGAGAATACYTGCAATGCAGTTAACCTAAATAAAGCACGATGGTTTGCAGTGAAACTGGTTATGAAACAGTTTTGGCATAACTGGTTTTGGGTTTGTGTTTTTCTTTCCTGAAGTAGTTTGTGTGACTGGGCACATAGCCTGCGAGTCGCTGCTGCACTTTCAAAAAACAATTGTCATAAATGCTCTAAAAACTGAAAAATATTTGCTGTCTTTATTGTATGAACCTTTATTTTATGTAAAGTTTTCATAACAAATGAAGATTTTTTTTTTTTTTTTTTTTTTTTAGTTGTGGCAGCCTTAATGGAGAAGCAGCTTAATTACTGATAATTTACAAGGGTGGTACACTGGCTAGATTTCACCCATGTAAATCTGCTGCTGCCTTAGCAACAGCTACAGTGTATCATTTAGTGCTTAGGCTGTTTGTGGACTATACAATGTCATAATTACACAACGAAATGTACAGATGTACGGGCTTGAATATGAATGAGTTGTGCCTCATATAGTCTTGAATTTTTTAGGAGGGGTATATATGACGTATGTGCACCTAGCTCTCAAGSTTCTTGTCCCCCAGTGTTGTCTGTAGTGTAAGGGAACAGTTCATTACTGTTTAGGAATACTATACTACAACATAGAAAAAAGGAGCATGGAAGCAGATATAAAGCAAGAAAGCTGTTATCATTCATTCTGAGTAGCAGGACAGTACTTCAGAACCACAAACAGGTATCGTGGCCGGCACTGTGTAAACAGAGCAGTAGATGCTTTTGGCCCAGGAGAAGCCTACAAGCTGAAGAAAAGGGACAAGGTTGAAAGTGCAGAGAACAAAACATTGATCAGAGCAACTTTATTAGAACGACTTCTGAAAAAAACCCATCCATACAGGATTCTGGTTAGCTTTCTCTCCTATTTGTAATGTAGCAGAAATMTCTGTCTAGCAGTAACCTTCAGAAAATTTCAAGTGTGTCAAGAATGACACTAAGTGACTGGTTATTTACAAAGATATTTTTTGTTTGTTTTCTTATTCTGTACTTGACTACTCTGTGTGTGTAAAATATTTTATTATACTCTGCAATGTTTTTAATGATTGTTGCTAAATACAGATGATACAGTATAGAACTTTGAGTATGTACAAATGTACCAAATCTTGCAAATACATCTAAGGAAGATCATTGACTCTCCATCATCACCTTCCTTTTCCRTCTCCATTTGAATGAAGGATTTCGCTGTACACATTTATTCAATTTATTGTTGCATTTAGTTTACCACTCTTTTCCATAAGAATAGAGCTTTGCTAACAAGCAAGCTCCTCAGCAGAGCAGCATTTCTCAGGAAGAATAACAAGACACTTGGAATACACTAAATACCTTGAAGAAGTCTCAAAATATTTACATAAGCATCAGTTCACATAAGTCGTCATTTGAGCTTCTTTATGCACATAGATGGGATGGTGTATTGTTATATTTTGTTCCCTTCAAAAGGTAGCAATTTAGTGTGCTACTGTACTCAAATGTCATTGTAGAGGAAGCATAGGTTAAAAATGATGTCATGAGTTAGAAAGGAAAAAGAATGTTGTTTTTAATGCCAGACTGGTTTTAGAAGTTTCTAAAGAGTTGACGTAAAAGAAAAATAAGGACTATTAAGGTACTACCTTTTAATCTGCTGCTCCAGTCATAATGTGTTCAGCAGTGCTTTAGTACTGTGTTAAGCACAACCAAGACATCTGTAGCGACTTGACATGGCAAAAAAGCTTAGAAGTAATTTGAAGGCTGTACTGTGCCCATTTCCTTAAGCATTACAGAACAGAAAAGGGAATTTATTATTTAAACGTTTATGAAAATAACAAGAAGTTTTAATGTGTGAATGTGCAGAAAAAAGAAGAAAGCCTAACTGAATGGTGAGGAAAGCCGCAGCTTTCAAAACCAGTGGTGGCTTTTTCTTGCTTCTTAAATGAAGCTAGGGAGAAGGCTTTCTTTTCCATTAGGTAGCATAATTAGCCCTACAGTAACTGAGTGTCTTCAAGTCTCATGTTTGTTTTCATGACCTGCTTGTTTACTTGTAAGAAGTATTATTAAAATGAATGACAGACTTTGCTCACTAAGGTATGTGGGGGAAACCCACTAAAAAGTGGGATCTGATAAAGGATGCACAGTATGATAAACGGTTTGGGAATTTTGTTTTTAAATTCCATCATAAGCATTAGGGTCCAAGGTTCTGATTTTTGGGTTTAACTTTCCCAGTGATTAGTTGTCCCATGTCAATTAGATAAATGACAATATGTTTATTAGTCTTTTTGCTTCTTGGTAAAACAGGGATAATTGTCAAACAAGTCCTCTGACATGGTATGAACGTTACTAACTGTGTAGATTGTTTTGGACATATTTGTTGTGCTATATGTAAATGGTACTTTTGCTGTACTGTATATTCAGTCTAAATCCATGAAATTTAATGAGAGATCTGGATTTAGCCTTTGGTTTCTAATGCCTAATGAGTTGCCCACAGCCTTCATTTTAAATTGGGAGTTTTTTTTGTCTGCTTAAATAAACTCCTAAATTTATATTAGCCCTGGTTTTGTCTCCAGCACTGCATAAAACTGCAGTCTGAATAAAGGCTTGTGTGCTTGAAAGGTTGTCTACTTTTGGGGGATTTTCTTTGGTTATTTTTTTTATTTTTTAATTAAAAAATATTAATTGGGTTAATACACTTACTCTCTCTCCTTTATATCCTTGCCTCGCTTAGGTTCTTAGGGAGCATTTACATTCATGTTTTAGTTTGAATCAGGAATGTACCTCTGAAATAACCTTTGGAATTGGCTGTGTTTGTGCGCCTCAGTCTGCATTGCGAAACCGTCCTGGAGCTTGCAAATTTGGGTTCTTTTTTGGGTGAAACTAAAGCGGGAGATGCAACACAGGAGTTGCATCACCCACTGATGCTAATGGGTGTCCAGTCCTTGGGACTACGTTGCTGTTACTCTGAAGTCAAGACCCGTGAGGACGGTGGCTCAGCTCAGCTGTTCTGCTCTGCAGGGCCCTCCCATCCCACAGCACCATTTCGTTTTGAAACCCTCATGGCTGTGATGATGCTGCAACCAGGACTATGGCAGCTGTTTGCAGGAATTGCTGCTTTGTGATGTCCATGCTCCTTTTGTCAATTAGCGACTGTTGCAACAGGACGTTACTGTGTGTTTATTTTCATTCAGTCATTATTCTGTATTTGTATTGGTTCACATTTTTCATAAAGAAGAGGGATTAGTGGGCAAGAGCACTTTACATCACTAAGAGAGTAACGAAGTGTCAGGCTCTTTGAAAAACTTTGAAGTTCTTTCATTTCTGAATTAACCTGACCGAAGGCTTGAAATTTTCATTTTAATGCGTTCCAGAGTGTATCTAAGAAGCTTTCCTTGATATTCTAGTGTTTGATTAACATACATATTACTAACCGAAAAGAAAGCTTATGTAAATCTGTGTGTGTAGTAAAATTGGAGTTGTTGTACTCTGTAATAGATCAATTTTGTTTCTTTTAATTAAAAAGAAAAATACTTATTGGCAGATTGAATGGATTAACAACTGTTTAGGCTTACCTGAAAATCCTAACTTGAAAAAAATTCCAAAACTCCTTGCATTATTAAATTCACCTTTGCAAAATCTCTAGTGTCGGTTATAGAAAATAGAGTTGTTTGCTAACCAACTCTATAGTCCTTATTAAGCTTTTTCTATTCTGTAAAAGCAATAGCTCTGAAATACAGAAGAGATTGCATTAAATCCTTGGCTGGCAATTTTGTGGGGGATTGAGTATTGAAATGCAGCAAAGCAAATAATGAAGGCATATGTTTACCTATAATTCTTTTTACCTTGGGAGAAGGATTAAATAGGAACAGTTTGGTTGTTGTCAAATTCTTAACAGTTGCTCTCAAGCATGAAACAGTCCCTGGGCTCTCGGAGGATTTACTTAGCAGTTTGAATAGAGAGGTCTTTACTGCTAATGGAACTGAGATGGCAGGCTTAAGCAATGGGGTACTTTATAGCCTCTTTAGCCACTTGAGAAGATGTAACATCAAATAGCTGAAATTGTCTTGGTCTTCATTGGTGTTTAGGAAGTTGAACAAAGATTGGTGAATAAATAATTCAGAGTTGTATGAACGTCTTGATGCCAGAGCATTGCAAGTATCTAAAAGCTTGATTCACAGAAGGTTTAGTACCGTGAGACATTCTGTAGTTTCTGTGTGAGCTTTGTCCCAGGGAACACTTACTGATGATTAAAAAAAAAAAAAAAAAAAAAAAAATCTCTTGGGATTGACTGAGGTTTGTACAGAAGTATTTAAGATTCAAAAATGTTCTTCATAAAAAGGAATATGTTATCTTTGTGGGGATGGCTTACAATTATTGAATTATTTCATATTTTTAATATGAAAAAGTTGAGATTTCTTAGCATTTGAGATATTTGCTGTTAAATTCCTTTACTGTATGATGATTTTTGATAAACAAATAGTATTTAATAAGATCTTTACTAAAACATCTAGGAGATGTGTATAGACAATCTAGGATTGTGGATTCATCCCCAATCCTGGCTATAAATCAGATTTTCAGTTTTGTTTTGACCTTGKTTTTTTTTGTTTAAGTTTTTTGGTTTTGTTTAAGATTTACATAGTATATGGAGTGGATCCTTTCTTTGAAAGGAGGAGGCAGTAGAAATGCTACTAGCACTGGAAGAATGTTAGGTTTACATATCCTAGGATTTCCTTTGTTTTCTGCCAAGTGGGACAACATTATTTATGATTCTAATTTTAAAAAGTACAAAACCTACCTCTCCAATACTTCCCTCCCCCCAACCCCCCCTTTAAATTTCTTATTAAACCTGCTAATGAGATATCTAATATTTAGAAGCTTTACTACAGGGATCAAAATGTAATGTGAGAAACTATTCTGGTTGAATACCCACAAACTTGGGATAATTTTCAGTGCTTTGAAAAGGTTCTTGCTTACTCAGTTCATCTAATTTCTGCCAATGCTAATTGCTGTGTCAGTACTGAACTCTTAAATTTCAGCTTCTCTAATTTTTACTCTGAAGGCTATCAAGTCTCTGCTGTGACTCATCTGTAAGAAGGTCCAAGAGCAAATAGATTAATTTATAGATTTGTACATTTTCATCTTCTCTGTTGCCTACATAGGCTTTCCCATTACATTTAGCACTTTTTTGGACCTGTATCTGGAAAGGTATTGATACAGAGAGTCTACCTGAGGGATAATAAGCCAAATCCAGGTAAGTGGTTTCAGTGGTAAATTACTGTCACTGAGAGAATTTAAATGAATGCCTATTTTTAATTTGAATTTGTCTAAGCTTCAAGGTTCTGCTCTGTTGTATCTCATTATGCATTTTTTCGCTAGATGAAGGAGTTGCCTGTTATCAGAAATCTCATTCTTCTTTAAGTTCTTTAGACTATGAGTAAATCACCTCTTAAACTTTTCTGAAATAAATAATTATTTGGACTTCATAGGTCTCTTATCAAACGGCAGATTTTCCAGACTTTCATTAGTGCTTGCAATTCTTCTACTGATTCTTTGTTTTCTTCTGCCAAAAGTGTCTGTTGTACACTGAAGTCTGCTAATTCATCTAGCCAAAATAAGTGATACTGTATTTTATTGGTGAATATTTTGATTGTAATATCAGCAGTAGAAAGTTTTGACCTTGGCTTCATGTTTTTAATCCTTTAGGTTGTTATTTCCCTTGGGCTAGATTCCCTCTTTCCCCCCCTGCCTCTATTAAAGGTTAGCATCCTGAGACTTCAGAAGCTAAAGTTCCTGTCTGACGAAAAAGCTCAACTATTATGACTACTAGTGATGACATCATGAAAGCCAATACCCTGTATCTGCCATTGATCCCTTCAGATAGTTGATACATACTCCCTCACCTAATACATTGCTTTTAGTCTGCAGTGGAGCCAGAATCACTCTGATTAGGTTCCCTTGCAGGTAAAAAGAACATCCACTCTGATCTGGTCTTGTCTTGCTGTCTTCTGCAGAAATTTGTCTGTGGAATTTAACGACAAATGGAAAGTATCTTGAAGTCTACTGCCAGGATAAGAGGATACTGTTATCTTGAGCAGAACTTGCCTCCAAGGATGCTGAAGCCAAAGCAGATACGAGGCAGTTGAAAGCATTTTGCTTATTTCTAAGAAAGAGCCATATTAACAAGGGTCACTGCAAAGAAAAGCCAAAAGTCTTCCACAAAAGGCTTTCAGATAATGTCTCAAATGTCCAGCTGGACATGTGCTCTGTGCTGTAAGGGTTCTGTCAAAACGGTAGATGAATTCACAGTTTCCATGGGAGAATGGGAAAATGATGTCTATCTCCCACAGCCTTTGAAAATGACCCATTGGTAGCTTTTAGTCATTTTCCTGCTTTTTTTTTTTTTTTTCCTTTTTTTTTTTCCTTCTTTTTTTTTTGGTCAGGGCTTCCTTTAATTAATAATGCATTTAGTGGCGTCTTGCTGGAAGTAAGGGCACTTTTGTTAAGGTCAGCAGACCTGGTCCTGAGATATAGTTACATTTACTTGCCTTTTAAAAATGAGTATCTCTTCACTAAGGGACTTCCTTAGCTAAACTCTGAAATGTTCTTGGGAACCTAAAGACTGGTCACCTCTGTTATCCGAGAAATAGCATACTTATAATTCTGCTCGTGTTTTCAGGCATAGCCAACTTTTACAAGCTTCTCTTCCTATTTAAAAGAAAGGCAGGGCCTTTTTCCAGGTCAAGCACTCCTTTTCCTCAGATATGAAGTGAGGCACAAGACTTATGAAATCAAGAATATGAAATGGGTTTGTTCTGCTTGAATCTTTTGGGAACCAATGCAGTAAGACGTTTTGTAACTATTTGCTAGTATCACTGCAAAGTGTTTGGGATGAATTCCTTGTGGATTAGAGGTTTGGTGAATCTTGGAGTCAACCAGTGAGTAGTTTCTCAGCTGGCTGATCTTCACCTGTAAGCTTATAGGCAAGATACAATTTCAGCAATTCAGTTGCATGGACCTGCAGAGGTGTAAATGGTCAGATTATTGGCACTAATGAAATAACTGGATTCATGTTAAGAAGACGTTGGCAAAAAAATAATGTTTTGGCTGCTGTGAGAGTACATGCATGGTAGAGAATTTATCTTCTTAAAGAAACGCAGACTTCTGAAATCTTAAATCTTAGAAGAACAACACTCTGTGTCCTTGCATTAGATTGGGCGACTTAGTGATTTAATGATTGCAAACGCCTGATGTTTAGTATCTACCTCTGTGGAGTGTGCTTGTAAAAGAGGAGGGGGGGGGCGGGAATCTGAAATCCTGGGGTGAAATCCTAGCTGTACGTACAGAGGCCCTTGCAGTGGGGTTTGAAGTCTTCCACAAACAAATCATGGCAACTAACGGTGCTGAAAGGAACTCAGTTAATTCAAATATAATAGCTATTTAGAGAAATTGGTTAGATGGATACTCTATAGTGTTAACTAATTTACAAAAGAACGAGTATTAAATGAATTAAAACAAATTAGTTGGTCTTTACTCTGGAAATGTAAATTGCTAGTATATGCAGGTTAGTGTGAACACTCTTGCAAATACTGGGCTCAATGACTCTCTGTTTCTCTAAAACGCGATAATAGAGTTCCTGTGTTTGCTGGTAATCACCAATTAGGGTGAAATCTTTGTTTACCAGTCTTGAGATAGTCTAGGGCAGACTGAGTCAGTGTCGTGGAGCTTTTTTTACAATAAACCTACTCTTCATGGCGCTCTCGCAAAGAAATCTTCTGGGCCTCCTGCGTTACGAGTATGTAACAGGAAGTTTTGAGCTCAGGGTCACCCCTGCTAAGAGGCAACCCAGCTAGATGAGCTCAGAGCTCTCTTTTTGTTGCCATTGTCTGTTTATAGTCTTATTAGCACGGGATTTGAGGAATAAATGTTAACCTTTGAGAGAATCCAGCCTTTCTTGTGTTGCTCTATTGTTTCTGTTAATATTTTGCAGGCATTTATCAGTTATTTTGTTTAAAGACTGTAAGAGAAGAATGTTTCAGGAATGTCTTTTATCTGTGGTTTCTACACATCAGTGTTACCTGGCTCATTTGTTGCCCAGTATTTTAATATTACTCAAGTAAGCTCATAGCTTAAAATTAGAATCCCCCCCCCTTACATTTTTAAAAGGTCTATGTTAGTACTGCTGAAGTCATGTTATGGGTATTAAAAATGCTCAGAAACTCAGAAGTGGGTGTTGCTTTCTCATACCCATACTCCAGCCATTACTCCTTCACTACAGAAACTGTGAATTTCCATACCTCTTTGCCTTTGAAACTTCTGGTGGTTAGATAAATAAGTATATAACTGTTTTTGGTAAAGCAGAAATTTGTGTATGTATAACACATACTTAGTGTTTAGTTTCCATACAACACAGTGGCATATGCAGTGTTGGAAGCTGCTGGAAAAAATCCAGAGGATACCAGTTATATTTCTGCCAGTTGAATATGTATAACGTCCAGGGTTGCCCCTTCTTATAGCTTTTCATTTTTCTACATTTTGTTGCTTTAATCGTATCCACATATTTGACCTCTGCATCCTGTATCAGAGCTTTACTGAAATTTTGTACAGACATTCTGCTTCAGCAGTCTGTATCCTTTGCTATGGAGATCTTGTGGAGATCTTTTTTAATTAGAAAATCAACATAATTTGCTGTTGTGAAAAGTTGATTTTACTAGGCAAGGACTTACCCTCTGTTTTGGGCTTAACACTAAACTGAAACTGAAAAGTATTTTTGAACAAAAAAATTGAAAGGCTAAGAGATTATTAACTGCCTGTTAAAGGCCAGTTTCCTTCTTTTGTTTCTCTTTCCTTTCAAAGGAAGCTAATCAGCTTTTGGGTTATGGAAATTTTTACATGATTTGTAGATGATATTACCAGAAGGGACTGGGGGTGGGTGCGTGTGGGTCGGTCTGTCTGCCTCCGTACTCTAGGCTGTAGCAGTTTCCACTTAATTCCTCCTTGAACCCCAGCATTTAATGCCCAAGTAGTTAACTCCCACCTGCTGTTCACACGTGTTTCTTTGGCCCCGCTGGTCTATGAAGAACCCTGTTTGGTTGATTGTTTTTTTGGGTTGGTTTGTTTGTTTTTCAAATACTTTTATTTTTAAATTTTTCTTTCAGTCCTTCCTTCTTGGCATGGAGGCCCTCCTTCTCCACACTCATCCTTTGGTTCTAAATACAAGTTTTTGTATGTGTTTGTCAAAATGCTTATTTACTAGTCTCTGACTTACTGAATGTTACTGAGGTTGCTGTGTAACACTCATTATTACTTAATGTTTCTTTCTCAGTCTTTCTGTCATCTTCAAACTCAGTTTGGGGATGGTGCATCTTTCTTAAAGGTTTTTAACACGGTCCTATTCAACATTTTTGTTAAGAGCTCCCACTGCACACCTCATTAGTGGTTTTTTTTCCTAAGTAGTTACCATTTGAGATGTGTCTTTAGCTAGGCTAATTTAACAAATGTAATGAAAAATTTTTTTAGTATTCTGAGTTTCTTGATACAGTATTGTAAAGTCCTCATAAAAAAATCGTCAAAAATGTTATATTTTGATAAGGTTTCTTTTAAGCATACACTTCAGTTTTTAAAGGTATTCTCCATAAACTGGTGCTAATTTATGGTGGTTTGATATAACTGAACTTTGTAGCAGCTGTTCTTTCAGTGGGGGTTGTTCCAGGATCCAGGGAGAGATCGAGAGGTTTCTTGGTTTTGTCTTTTTTTTTTTTTTTTTGAAAGTGTTGTTGCACCTTTATCTTCTGATTACAGCTTTATTTTCTGAAATTTGCAGGTATTCCAGGACTTCAATTCTTGAAATTGAAATTCTTCAATTTCCTGAAATAACTATGCATGATTCAGAAATTTCTTAAGTCATCTCTCTCGGAAAGTCTAAACTATACGATCTTAGTAGAGCTGCCTGTGGGATGTTAGTCATTGATTAACACCCTCCTTTACTAAAAAAAAAAATATTTTTGCTTTGTATGAGAAGAATGCCTCCTCTGTCTTATGACACAGGTAACATATCTGCAGCCTTGGATACTTTTCCAAGTGCTCCTCATATATAGAGACTAAAGTAGCCTGTAAAACTGAACCTTAGTTACATCTTCATTTAATGAACTGTATAACTTGACATCATTTTCTGATTTTGAGTTCCTAGTAAATGATCAAAAGCAGTCAGTAACTTCATCAGGTTCATCGGGCCGTGCTTGGTGCTTAGTAATACGGCTGGGTAATTTTAACCAAGTTCCTCTGGAATTTGACCGGGGAAATGCATTGGAAGCAAAAGAAGGTGCATGGGATTATACCTGTGTGATTAATATTCATAAAACTGTAATGAAAAGTGGCTTGTAATCTTGCACCCTACTGTCACCAAGTGTGCTATTTGAACACAAAAGTCAGGAAATCTCAGGCATAATTAAGGATGGATTATCTTGGCTGTACACTCTTTTTCTGTAAACCTTGAGTCAGAAACGAAAGCTTTAGCTTTGCCAGATGCATTGTATCTGCAGTTTACTGTCCTAAGTGGTGAGGGTTACGTGACTGCTCTACTTGTTGCTCTGTCAGTCCCTCGTTGCAACATTGGAACTTGCTTCTCTGCATTTAACAGCTGAAAAAAAGCTCAGAGGTAATTAGTTCCCGTTAGTTGTGTGAAAATTCGTGACTGAGTAAAGGAGAGAGATTCAAGTTAGTGCGTGCCGGGGGAAAGGCTGCTGCAGAAGCTCAGCTGTAGCCTGGCTGGCCGCTTGCACCCCTGGAACCGTCACTGCGGGATTCTCTGTCGCAGCTGATGGGAGGCAGAAGGGAACATGAGGGGCATGGAGGGAAACATAAAGATACCGCTTTGTGAAAGTTGTGATAAGATGTGATAATTTGTGGCAGGAAATCCTGGGCTGTTTCCTAGAACCTTTATTTGTTCCATTATGGAAGAAGCCAAAGTGCTGATTTTCTTCCTTTAACTTTGATAATACTCAAATATGCAAGTTAAATTTTGCTTTTAAGTGGCATGCAGTGACAAGGGCTTCTGAGACAGATATTTTGGCTCTTCATTACTGTATTTTCTTTCAGAGCTGTTTTTAGTGTATTTAACATTCTGCTGTGTCCTGGGGACAGTTCTAAAGCTTCTGTATGTTAACATTATTGAATTAATTATTACTTTTATTTGGAATTGATGAAGATTATGTTTTGCAGTGTTTAAGGTCATTTGCCTGAGGTAAGGTGAAGAATATGATTAGCTGGTTGGTCTGCCACTGCTTTTTTAGTCTTGGCCTAAACACAAGTAGGAGATCTGCATGACAAAGCATGGATTATATAGTTTAAAAAAAAAAACAAACCACAACAAAAAAATAGAGGATAGAAGAAGAAGAAATATGGAGTCTGCTTGCATTCCTGTCAAGTTGTATTTCTTTTTAAGAGCGCTACTTTTAGTGAGGTTGCTTCCCTCCCCACCCAAAATAATGAAAAAACTAGAAATGCTGAGGTCTGTACTTTTTTTGTATGAACAGAACTAATTCTGTATTAGACAGGAGAGGTAAAGGTTAGCTAGATTTATTTTCAGAAGTCAGTTGTCGCTCTGAAGCTATATAATTTGGGCAGTATCTAAAATGAAGTTTTCATACAAGTCTCGATACCTGTGAGACTTGAAACACAGTGAAACATTCAGTAAAAGAAAACCTCAGCAGCTCAGATGCTGCTTAAAAATTAAGAATGTAAAACAAGGTTTCATGAAAAAGTAGCGATACTACTTTCAACATGGTTAAACTTAAATATTAGATAAATGATCTGGCTATTAGGTTGTTCACTTTCTGTTGTGAGTGACATAAAGTGGAAAAGTTGAATTGCACGTTGACAGGGACAGTACCATCTAAGACCTTCGCCCCGATGCAGCTTGCCACCAAGGTGCTGGCTCATCATTTTTACTTGTGGACTGAATGGCAGCTAATGGGGGTTCTGTGTGGAAGTTGAATTATGCTGTAGGAATTTCTAGCTTGCTTGTGTTTTAGTTCATCCCTGAACTGGAAAAATGCTCAAAAATACAAGGGGCTCTGAAGTCAGATTCTTACAAAGAAGAAAGGCAACTTAAGATAGTTGAAATAAAACAGTATCCCAAAATATTTACCTGACCAGCGGTTGAAATGTACTATTAACTTAGTGTAAGAAACAAAAATACTGTACTAAGAACAGTTGTCTTCAGGAAAGCTACAGGCCTTCCTGATCTGCTTGTCCCTTAATAGTCATCCTCTCCTTGAAAAATCCTGAGAGAACTGGAACATTTTGCATCTTTTCATGAAGGTCAGTGTTGTGTAGTTTTGCAGAATCAACCAATTTCAGAGTTAGGCATTCCCTGCTGAAAAGCCCTGTCAGAGTATAATACAAAAAGAAAAGTGTTTTCCTAAGTAGCTGACTCAAAATTAAGTTTGGTGCTACCAATCCCCATGCCTCCACCCCTCTCCCCCTAACAAACAACTCACTGAACCCTTGGAAATCAGCTGCTCTATAGCAAAAATCAGAGACGATATGGGTAAACAGATGTGTCACTTTGTGGCCAGTATAACATCATGACTTTTACAAGAGCTGCATTATAACATGGAGGGGAGGCAAGTGAAAATAAAACATGTGAATGGGGTTCTGGCCGTGAGAGCATCAGCCACGAAGATGACAAAGAACAAGGGAACAAAGAACAATATTAAATGTAATGACTTTGGTAAGAGTGCCAGTTATGAAAGTGTCGTTTAATGCTCACTGCTGTTATGAATATACTTTTGTACTTATTACAGAAGCAAATGCATAATCTTTAATAAAAGCAGAAGCAGCAGCTAAAAAAACAACTACCAACTACAAAAAGAAGGAAAAATCCAGCAAGGAACCAATAATTAAAGGCAATAATTGGGGGCACTAAGCCCATCCATTAATAAACCTACATCAACAAAGTAATCAGCAGATTAAGGTCCAAATAATGAAAACATTAGGACTGCTATACTAATTTAAAGAACTAAATTAAGCAGAGGAGACATTACTATCGTCTCTGAAGATTCACTCTGTGTATATGTCCTCAAAAATTAAATTGAATTTTTAAATAATTAAATAGCTTTTACTGGCCTAGGGGGAAAAAGAAGTTTCATCTACATATTTTTTGGTTCCGTTTTGCTGAATAATAGTGGGTTGGTTATATTCCACCCACAAACTTTTAAAATCAAAATGTAACCATTCTAGTCAGCAGTAGATATAATACCACAAGTAATTACTCTAAATATTAGTAGGTGATGTGGTTGCTCCGTCAGAACAGTAGTAAAATAAGAAGGAATAATATCTTTTTGGTAGTTCACAGTCGGATTTTGACTAATAAATGTTTCCCAGTAGAAAAGGTATTTCCATCACGGTGTCATCTGAAAAAGCCTGAAAGAGAATTATAGCAAATTATGGATGTTATCAGTCTTGAAAAAAACCTTGAAAATCTGATCTTTGCAAAACAAATTTGCCATTTTTGGATGATAATTTCAGTTAAAATTACTGTTACGGCTTTATTAGATGGAAAGATTAGTCGAAATGCAATGACATGTTATAAGTGTTTGAATTTATCTGTAGAATAAAAAAAAGAGAAGGGATGAGTTTTAGAAGCAGTAAGATACACTGCCTTATTTAAGTATTATAAATTACAAGACCTTTTTTATAGTTTAAATGACATTGCAGAGTGTCACTTTTCTAGGTTTTTCCCTTTTTTTTTTTTTTTGTCCTGAAGATTTTTATATGACCATAAGTTTTACTCCCATCTATCGACTGAGTCATTCACTGTTCTAATTGTTTATGCCACTATTCCCACAGCAACAGGCACAGAAAATAATTGCTACTAAAATCAGTTGAAATGTAGTCTGGGAAAAAAGTCCCAGTTCATTGTAAGCATTTATTTAGGTAATTGGTAACATTTGGACTTAGGCTAGAAAGTGAATTAGAAAATTGCTAAAGTTTCCGCAGTTTTTTTAATGCTGCATGTGATGAGGTTACCTATTGCTATCTTTTAAAAAATTGATATATCTAAAATATCTTCAATAGCTTTCTGTTCCCAGCTCTTCAGTTACTGAAACTATGCATCTGTCAAAAGTTCATTATGGTACAAAGTTGAAAATCCCATTGCTTCAGAATCCTAAATGTCACAGATCTGGTAAAGAACATCATAATACAATGAAACCACTTCCATAGCTTGTGCAACTACAATTTCCAATGTTTCAGTTTTCCATTCTAGAGACTGCCCAGGCACATAGTGTGTTGTTAAACCTGGGAACGGTTCTGGTTGCTGCTGGAATCACGTACTGAGTGCAGTGGTTGATGTTTCTGAGTTGCTTAGTGACTTCCCTAAGTTGGTTGTCTTTCTCCAGTTCCGTGCTGCATGTGTGTATAGTAACAGCCTCATTCGGATGCTCCAGCATCTGCTGGCTCTTGCACCTCGACCACAGGAAGGCTGCGGAGTAGTAATTAAAGCAGAGGCTTGGTACCATGGTTGACTTAGCCACAGCCAAAGGGTAACTGGAAACCAAAAAGAGCAATACATATTTAGAAGGAGTACTGAATTAGCTTACGCTCTGAAGCAAAACACATTTCACTTGCACTTAACAAAATACGTGTGATCATCCTGATTTCTGCTACTGGGATAGACAAGCTACTAAAGTGCAGCGTTTCCTATGACATAATGTCAGTCAGAGCTGCAGCATATGCTGAAGGCTACAGGCTGCTTTCTCGATACTGTCTTAGTACCAGAACACCAGGGGAGTAATTTCAGGTGATTAAAAAAGAAATTATGATCACTTTTAAGTTGAAAACCGTTTTTTTTTGTGTAAATTTAATGTACTAGTTCAGTATCATCCAGTCTTACCTTCAACAATCTTCTGTTTTCCAACAGTCCTTTTTCACTTCCTAGTTTGCTTGTGTTTGGAATTGACAGCCAGAAGTTGTGTGACTCAGATGTTATTCACCTCTCGCAAAAGACTACACAATGTAATGTTGCTGGGAATCTTGATATTTGGAGGTTGCCTCTACTGCATTAGTCATTTCTAAGTGTTAAATTTTTCATAAGTATCTAGTTTTAAAAAAGCAATACAACATATTTAATTATATGAAACTTAACTGTCATTACAAGCATACTAGTATAACTTCAGGCTTTCAGAAATTTTTTTTCAGGCTGTTACAGTGCACATTCAAAAATGTTGCAGTACAGCAAGTCTCTGTACTTTGGCTTTTTCTTTTCCTAGAGCAAAGCATTGTAATCCTTTTTTTAATCCTCAGATAACATCTGATCTTGCAGTAGATAATTTTAATGATATTTCATATTGATTTCTAAGACGGAGGGAGTTTCATCTTTGATGAACAACAAAAAATGTGGGAAAATATCATGTAAGAGCATGTGAATGATATTTTAGTAGAGATGTGTATGGTAAGAGAAATAAATCAGAATTTCAACTTTTTTTTTTTTTCATTACTCACTTTCTTGTTTTTAATCTGTGGACCAGTTAAGTTAGCAAATACTTTTTCTGCCTGTTCCACTTAGAAAAGTTCTTCAAAACACTGACAAGAAGCAGCAACATCTACCATTTACTGTGTAATATCAGTAAGAGGTGGCAGATCTCTTTAATATCCCTTTTTCTAGAGTGTTAACACTTGGATTTTTGTTCAATACAATTCAATGCTCTTTGAGATAAAATAGAAATGCTTTCTCAGGATGTCTATTGCTAAATTCAAGTTCTACGTTCACGGGAATGAGTTTTATGGGCAGTAACCTACTGGTGATGGGGACTAATTTCAACCACTTTTGGTCGTGAAAATCACTAGAGTTTCTATAGCAAACCACAGTAAAGGCACTGATAACGGCTGTGGGATACCCAGGTATTAAATGCTGTGCTATCTGTGATTACTTTCCTTCGAATATGAGGAACAGGTTTTGCAGTGAAGTTAAAAATCCAGGTCAGTTCTGCACCCTGGCCATTGGAGGCTGGGGTGGTGCGGCGCAGCCTCTTGCTTTGTTTGGAAATGCTGCCTCTCCCCGCTGCTTCACCATTTAACTTGCAGATATTGGCAAGTTTCTTGAATTTTGGAAATCCTAAACTGTGTATGGTAGTGGAAAACCACTGTTACATTAGCTTTTCATTAATTGAAATTTAGGAGTGGATGTTTGTATGTTCAGGTCATCGCACAAAATCATGAGGAATTGGTCGATAAGTGTATTTCATTAATTGGCAACCATTTGTCTTTAACTTAGAAGCAAGACACGTAAATGTTAAAATTTTTTTTCCTGTCAAAATAAATGTGGTCAGCTCTCTTTAAATTTCATCTGTGTGTTGCCTTGTCCTCCCATGACAAGGTCCTGTCTTCTCATTGTGCAGGCAAAGGAAGGGAAATTTTTTAAGCATGATTTCTTGTTGTCATTGAATAGCTGTTTAGTTTATTGCTTTGCCTTTGTCCAAGAGTGACAAGCCATCTTTTCTCTTCACCTGTGTGGGTTTTTTTTGTTTTGTTTTGTGTTTTTGTTTCTATCAGTTGTGATAGCTCAAGTGAACGTGCATATCGGTGTTTGGTGGATCACAGAAAATGACTGGTATTTTTTCATTAAATATAAAGAAAATCTATTATATGCTTTTCTGTATTCTGCATATTTCCATCATATGTTTTGTTTCTTTTCTCTATTTTTTTTTTGGCTGGGGGAGCTTTCTAAAGGGACTTTAAAGCAAGCTTGATCCAAATTTACAGAACTTACTAAACTTTTATGTTGTTACTGGATAAATTGGTGAGAGTGTGGAAAAACTCAGTATGCTGATCATCAGCAATTGAGGTGTCTGTGTATTTAGGGACTTTTTCTGGTCATTCACTCAGAACAAAACAAACACCTCCACCACCTTTACAGGTCTTGACAATGAACCAACGGTGTTTGGCAAAATAAGCTGTGATTTCTGCTGAGTGAAATTGTCTGTCTACTTGTCTTTTTGTTTAATATCAAACTTAGATTTTTATGTCAGTAAAAGCAAGGCTGATCAGTGCGCTTTTGCAAATTCTCCAGGACTTTTTCCTAGGGACCAGGCCCCAAGTTTTATATAGTTAAGAGTTTTCTCATTTTCATTAGCCTCTTCCTGCATTATGCACAGTTTTACAAGAAGTCAATGTAAAAGCATTTTTTTAATTCGTTTTTTGCTTTGTGTCAGTGTTTAATGTCTTTGGTTGTTAGTCGTACAGCTGGTAAACCAAAGAACACTTAATATGGAAAAGACTTGCTTTGTTTGGGACCAAGTGATAAAGCATATGTTTAGTGATCTTTCACAACAGGACATTGCGTGACTGATTAATGTACTGCACAGGAAAACTAGGAAGCCCCTCTCTCTCTTTCTCTTTTTTTTTTTTTTTTTTAATTATTATTTTTATTCCTTTGATTGCCTCAGTGCCCTAAATACTCCTGTGTCAGCAATTAGCAGTAGCAGTGTTTCATTAATCCATCAGATTTCTGATGCGGTACATTCTAAGACCAAGAGATAATAGGGAATCATTTGTTTAAACCTCAGGATTAGCCTCTGATGCATCAGGCTGCAGTGTGTCATTAACAGCAATGGTGGTAGAACTGTAAACTACAGCAGATACGTGGCGTGTGGTTGATATTCTAAAATCAAATGACAGCTTTGCTGTCTTGTACCTTTAAGCTGGTAAACAGGTATTGCAGCTTACTTAAATTTGAGTAATAGCTGTGTATTTTTGATAGTGCTTATATTTCCCTGTTGTATGAATCACTTAATACACTATATTCCCTAAATATTTGTTCTACCAAGTTAAAATAAACCCAACTCCACAAAGTAACTTTACAAAATATCCATATATATCAACAGAGACTGAACTTTCAGAATACTTACCAGCATTCATGTTGGAAAATCCCTATAGGACTTAATTCTGAACAGCTTTATATGCATAGATAAGCAAGAAACATCACGGGCAGTTATTTTAAATGTAGCCATAACACATCTGATATCAAATTTATACTGAAAGGAGCTCAGTTTTGTTTTTCATAGTTAAATGCATCTAGATTATTATTATTAATGCAAAATGCATTTGAAATGTCTGATCCTTATAAAACACAGGAGTTGACCTAAACCAGAGGAGTTTTATATTCCTTGTAAGCTTTTAGAAGGAGCTGTTTAATTTCTGTGCTGAAGCGCTAGCTTTTAGAAATGAGAACTCTTCAAAATGCTAGCAGTTGATTTAATTTGTAACTTACGCAGTATATTGAACTTGCAAATTATTGTGCCCTTATATTATAGAGATAAAAGAGGATTTATAGGTGCTTTCTCCTTTTGATTGAATAGTACTTTCACAAGAACACTGTAAGTGCAGTAATGGCTGAAGTGATCAACCTTGCAATCCTATTTGGCTCATATGTGGAGATAGGAAAGGTAGAGAGAGATCACGTAGGACTGAATGGCAGATAGCAACTTGTCTACAATATAATCACACAACCAGGTGTAAATGAGCTCTAGTTCACCTGTATTGACAGTATTAGGTCCGTTATCAAGAAGTATCAGTCCCATGTAAGGGTTGTGCAGCACAGAGTTCGGTGAGGTTGTCCACTGTGGCCAGATAGTTTCTGCCTACTTTTCGTAAAGCTCAAAGTCTATCAGGCTACTTCTCGTTGCAGGTCAGCCACTGACTTTGCCTCCAGATCCACTAGCTTCTTTCGCATCTTTTGCTTTTTAGGTCAGTTGATTGGCTTTCAAACTCCCTCTGACCTCACCTGTAAGATACTCGATAGACCTGCCTAAGTTGCATCAAATGAAAATTACCACTTGCAGCCCATTTTCCTTTGCCTGTTGCATCAGGTAGAGGACTCTGAGGGAGCCGCAGCTGACGCGGAGTCTGCCCTGACATGGAAAATTTTTTTGGGTCGTGCTGATGGCTCTGCTCCACAGAAAGTGAGGAGCTGAGGGCTTCCTCCTGATTCTGCTGCCAAAATAATACAGCCTCCAGGTCAGCCATGACCTATATATAAATTCACTTGCCAAAATGTACTCTTGCCTGATCTCCTGCTACTGGAAGGGTTGTGGGGGACTTAGTTGAGGACAGTCCTATGCTGGTCCTTGCTAGGGCCAAAAAGATTCCTGCTTGGATGGAGTATGGAGGTGGGTGGAAGAGAAGCGAACCTCTTTCCTTTTCTTTCTTATCTTGAAATGTATCAGCTGCTGTGAAGGCATAGCTACCCTGCAAAGCCAGGTGGAATTTTGTTTGTGTTTATTTCAGTGCATTGGCTTCTTATTTACCCTGTATTCTTAACTGGAAATTAGCAACAACTGCTTGAACAAACTTTTTACTTTTAGATTTCATTATCTGTTGAGTTCATTGACATCAATGTGGTGGTCATCTGCACTTCTGAATAGTTTGACTGGATATAATGGCACTGCTTCTGCAAAAATGGTTAATGACAGACAGATGTTACTTTTTATAGGTAAACGTAAAGAGATTTCAAATCAGAATTCTACTGGGATAAACATGGTCATTAAAAACTTTAACAACATAAAAAAATCTAAAACACCTTCAGGTAAATGAAGATGTGTAAATGTGATGAGAGAGCTCCGCATGCCATTCAGCAAACATGTATTTATTAATTTTAGTTATATGCTCATGGTGTAAAAATTGACCATTTATGTGAACTTCTTACCAGTGATAACAAATGCCCGAATGTAATTTTATCATGAAAACGTTTTGGGTCGTCTGTGCTTCTGGCCATATAGCAACCTTGCAGTATGCCTAGAAAATCAGAAAATACCACCATAATTGTTCATCTAGTACGTACCTGGAGCTCTAGCTGTAGCATCGTATTTATTGCAGCTGCAGTAGTGTGACTTAAGTATCTCTTGAAGAAAGGAGAGCTTTCAGATAAATAAGGGCCAGTCTACTTTGAGATTATGTTAGTGCCATTGGTAGCTAATGTAGCTACATTTTCTGGCGTACAGGCTGCGGAGTTCTGCACAGAGTTTAAAGTGATTTCTTATAGTGGGCTACTTTTCAGCATAAGCTGTCTAATACGGAGGTGACACAGGCACGGATGGTTGTTTCAGTGTTCACATTTTAAGGAAAAACGAGTACTGTATTTTGGCCGTCACCACGTGAAGCACAAAGCTTACTTGGATGTAGTTCCTACGTTGCCTTTCTAACTTCGGTCTGAAATGTTTAGTGTCTTCACAGCTTCTTTATGTTGTGTGTGGATTTTTTTTTCACCCTCAGTGGAAGGACATAGGAAGAAATACAGTCAGTGTAAACTGGGCTGGATTACAAACGTGATAGCTATTATGCCCGGTTTCATGGGTTCCATATTTTTGAATGACCACCTTCTGTTACCAATATTATGTATAAAGGTGAAAGTACAGTAGTTTGGTTTTCTTCATTCTGCAAAAAATATGGATTTTAATCTTTAAATTTGCTGACTTCACCTTCTAATTCTTTTTTGCCTGTTGTAATTTCCTTCTGTAATTTCTACAGAGGGTAATTACAGTGTTTAGCAGCATCTTTCTGTCCACGGGTAGACGAGAAAAGAGTCAGATTAAGAAAGAACAAGAAAGTCAGACTTTCTGGGCAAGGAAAGCTAATTTACTGTTCTATATACTGAGGCAGTTTGGAGGAGTAAAAATAGCATGAAAAATAGATGGAAACTTTTTTTAAACTTTTAAAAAATTTCTTATTTTGCCACTTACTGAATATCTAATTACTACTTTTCTTTCAAGAGAATCAATTTTAAAAGTAGAATGAAATAAAATATAATGAAAATGCTTATTATAGCTGAAGTTGATAGTGATGGCACACTTAATTTGAGTTGCTACAATCTCATTCTAACACTGACACTTTGACTTTGTCTTTGTTGGCTGATGGAGAATCTCTCTGCATTTCTTAAGTAGCCAAATGGCATCCTGATACTGAGGCGCTGCATGAGCTAGTTAAGTCTGAGTTTATAGCTGTGCGTTATAAGGTGATCAGTGAATAATGAAAAAGTACTTGCTGAAATGTAAAATATCAAATGAACAAAGCTTCAAAGCTCAGGATTTTGTAACTCATTCCTTCTGCCATCTCAAAAAAAACCCCAAAAATCTCCAAATTAACTGGGTAAGATGTTTAAGGAAAACTCTTGTTCTGCTTTTTTTCCTTTAAAAGTTTTTCTTTCCCTAAATTACATGCCATTTTCTTCTGGTTCATATTGAGTCCACTTTTAAATACTAGAAATTGGAACTCTGTTTTCTGTTGCCAGTTTTCCTCACCTTCTGACTTGCATAGCCATAAAATAGGAAATAAGCAAAGAAAATCAAACCTAAACTACCTTTTTATTTAAAGATAATTATTTCTCTGGACTCCTTAATTCTTAAAGAAGAAAAAGAGAAGCAAACCTGTCTAAGCAAATACTGTGCTTAAGTATTTTATACCTAGGTTATATTGTAAATAAGAGCTGTATTGTCAGGAAATAAATGACAGTCCTTAAGATTATGTTGAGTCAGCAGGACCTAGGTATGCTAAGAAGTCTTACTGATGTGCAGTGTTTTCATATAGCACTGGAGTTGTTTTATTTGGTGAGACTTTTCTGTCTGGAAATGATTAGTTTATTGTGCTGAACTGCTTGTCTTCCAAGTGACTCTTTTTGAATGATTCTGGCTGAATCGTGTGTGCTTTCAGTCCTTGTTCTCTCCAAGTCTCTCATCTCTCATCTTCTGACTTTTTGAAACACTAGATGATTAGTATACGCTACAAGCAGGTAGAAGTTTGTGGAAAGGTGATGTTCATTCTGCAGATTTTCAGTGAGGGCACTGAGAGCAGACCATCGTAGCCCTCAGTAGCTCTGTCTGCATGAGTCTGTACAGTGGACTCATGGTCACTGTCACCTTGGGGACCAAGAAGGTTTGGGTTCTCACAGATGCCTACCCCCAGCCCAAAAGCTGTTCTCTTCCATTCCATGTTATGGCATTTGCAGAGCTCTTTGCAACAGCCCTGGGGATTTCTCTGACATTAAAAAATAAAGAAAAAAAATTGCTACAGAGTGACCTTTTGTTAACTAGAACCTTAAGCAACTTATCAGAGCTGTTGGGGTAAAAGCAACACCATAGTGCATTCAAATTTAAAATTGGTACAGTTGCATTTTCAGTTTTGTGACTGTTAATGTGTCCCCTTGTGCACTGGCTGGCTATAATTTTCCTAATAGGAACCCATAGCTAAGGCTTTGGAGAGACTGTCCAGTCTTGGAGAATAGTTGACTAATAATGATTTATAAAAAAAAAAAATCAGTAAAAAGTCCAGCAGAATATTTTTATGATCAGAATCTGCGTATGCTGGAAAAGGTCTCAGGATTGTTTTCCACTGGGCTGAATGAAAAAGCTGCATTTCCTCTTTTGGCTGTTTGTGAGTCTTCCTTGGCTTCACTGATCGGTGTTTGGGGGGCAGGGGGTGAGAACCCGTTTTCATTTAGAAAACTCTGGCTGTCTTTAGAGTGAGCCGCTCTTTCCATGATTGTTGCAGTTAGAAGGAACAACCGAGCAATTTGCCATTTACTTTCTCTTCCCTTCAAATTAAGTTATTTTAGTATCATAAGATTATTGCAAATTCATCTGACCCGAGGCAGCTTGGATGTGGTCATTGATGATCACACTGTTAAGACAGGTATATAGTTACAGTGGGATGAGGGTAAAGCTGAATTACTTTTCAAATTTGGGACACTATTTCTGTACTTGGGAATAATCCACTAAATAAGAAACAATCTTATTACGTGTATCCAGTAGAACTCTATCTATAAATCTAATAGCCATAAAAAAAAGAGAAAAATAAGATTTGTCTCTGATGGATGGTGAATCAATAATCTCCTGCTGTATATGAAGTGTTCCATAAAGAAGCTCCATCTTACTAAAGTAAATGGGGATTAGTCCTGCTAGGAGAGAAATTTTCTGTCACAAGTTATCAAGGCTGCTTATTTCTTTTTCTCTCTCCATGCCCTCCTGCCCTGTTTCTCTCCCTTCTTCCCCATAGAGAATATTGTGCTGGTGGAGGGAGAATGACAATCCTAGCTATGTTACTACATTTACTCTTGTTTTGTGAAAGTGAATATTGAGACACTGTTGGGGAATTCCTTAAAAATAATTTTGTCTTCAGAAGACCCTTCCCCTGCCCTCACCCTGCTCAATGTTATCAGTGGGCCTTACAGAGTGTATTTTTGCCATATGTGCTTGTGCAAAAGCAGAGTCCTGGGAGGAGCTAGAAAGAGGCAGTGGGGCTGCTGAGAGGCAAAAAACCACCTATGAAGGGGCAGAGCCAGGGGAGCTTGGAAGGGTAAAGGAGAGCAAGCTGGGATTCAGCAGGGGGAGAAGGGGGCGTGGAGGGTCTTCAGTAAACTGGCTGGTCTTCTGCTAGGGCTTGTTTTCCAAGGAG
Organism: Oceanodroma leucorhoa; assembly: GCA_030449065.1. Classification (NCBI taxonomy): domain Eukaryota; kingdom Metazoa; phylum Chordata; class Aves; order Procellariiformes; genus Oceanodroma; species Oceanodroma leucorhoa. The sequence continues at coordinate 4,326,292 of JASVER010000023.1, forward strand.
TGGGGGTGTAAAGTGGGTAAGTTCATTTTTAACTTACTTTTTTTTGGGGGAAGGTGTCATGATGATGCTGTTACTTGATATCACACCAAATTATTGATTGGTGAGGGTGGAGACAGATGGAGATAGATACACACACATACTCACTTATATAGACACACGCACTGTATATATGTATATTTGTGTGTCTGAAAGTGGAAGAGGCTACAATTTGAGATGTTCAGACAATTTTGCATTTAGAAACAAAAACAACAAAAAATGATAGAATTTGCAGAGTCTGCATCTTAGCTGCTTTCTCCTGGTGGGATCAAATAGCAAGAGTAACACTGCAAAACCAAAACCAGTGTGTAAATAGCACTTTCTTTCAATTACTTTCCATTTAAGCAGTTTTTACATCTCTTAATACCTATAAATAGGTTGCACATTCTTGCAGTAATACATGTGTTGTGTCATGGTTTAACCCCAGCTGGCAACTAAGCCCCCCACAGCTGCTCGCTCACTCCCTCCTGGTGGGATGGGGAAGAAAATCAGAAAAGTGAGAAAACTCGTGGGTTGAAATAAAGACAGTTTAATAGGGAAAGCAAAAGCCGCGCACGCAAGCAAAGCAAAMCAAGGAATTCMTTCACTACTTCCCATGGGCAGGCAGGTGTTCAGCCATCTCCAGGAAAGCAGGGCTCCATCACGTGTAATGGTTACTTGGGAAGACAAACGCCATCACTCCAAACATCCCCCCATGCCTTTTTCTTCCTCCAGCTTTATATGCTGAGCATGACGTCATATGATATGGAATACCTCGTTGGTCAGTTGGCGTCAGCTGTCCCGGCTGTGTCCCCCCCCAACTTCTTGTGCACCCCCAGCCCACTTGCTGGTGGGGTGGTGTGAGGAGCAGAAAAGGCCTTGACTCTGTGTAAGCACTGCTCAGCAATAGCGAAAACATCCCTGTGTTATCAACACTGTTTCCAGCACATATCCAAAACCTAGCCCCATACTAGGTACTATAAAGAAAATTCACTCTATCCCAGCCCAAACCAGGACATTCGACAAACTAAGCTTTACTGTTTTTTTCGTGGTTGTACCAAACAGCACCATTAGAGGAATCCAGAACAGATATTCATGCTTTGTTACAGTCTTCCACCAGCCATTTTATTTCCTGTTTATATATGGATATTAGGTTGGAAGCAGTGTTCACCATGTAGGGCAGAAGGTGAAAACATGGCCTGGCTTGGCACAGGATCTTATCAGAAATATGCAGTCCGCTTCTGAGGACTGTATCGGATTTAAAGCATGTGCCTTTGCCGAGGTGTAACCTATACCAGCAACCAGTTAAGGTTCTGGAGGTCATTCAAAAAAATCTTGTCGATTCTGATGCAGTTGCCCTAGAGAGAGTAACTGCACTGGCTGCAGGTTGTCTGGATTCCTGCTTAAAGCATCTGGCAAATTGGGTATGAATCACCAGAGCTACTGTGTTCATGCCTGTATTTTCAGCATCCTTCTTACCTATTCTGTCTGTTCTTAAATTACCAGGATATGTTTGCCTGGGCTTTGGTGACTTGTTGTGAGAAGAGGACACCTCTAGTTTTGCTTGAGAGTAGCAGTAGGCTCTGTTGTAGCACAGTCTCCAGTCCTAAATATGTTGCATGTAAAACCCAAAAGATTCCAACATTCATCCTTGTCACGTGGATGTAGAGTTTGGGTCACATATGCTTTAAACTGTGATCTAACTGTGCTGCCATACAACTTGATGGTAGGCTGGCTATGGAGTTCAGTTAAAAACAAAGGATCTAGGATGCTCTGAATATAAAATTTATGTAATTTGGTGATGTTGATTTTTATGACTACAGAGGTTATATAAAATGATTTTTTTAAGTTGTAAACTTAAGTTGTAAGTGAAAGTCTCTATTGGAGATCTTACACAAAATGCAGTTGGTTTAATTGGGTACACGGTAAACTAATGAGAACTCCCTAGAATGAAGACTATCAGTGCAAGACCCCAGTGTGGTCCAGACTTCATTAAAGGATTGTGAATTTTAGGGTCTCTTGGTAACATACTGTCAGGTCTATGCTTTGACTTTGTGTCTGTGGATGACTGAGGGATGACTTCCATGGTTTGTGGTACTATTGTAAACATTCCAGAATATTTAATATTAATAATGTGCCTTCATTTATAAAAAATCCTTAGGAAATGTAAAAATAACTCTTTAAAATCCCCAGGTATAAGAAAGATTTTATTTTGTTAAATCTAAATCACTATTTTGTGATGAAATAGGATATAATCCTCTCACTGAGCTTTCATACTGTAGAATAGAAATGGCCATTCTGGATTGAATGCCCTCTTCTGTTTGCCATGTATTCAAACACCCAGCATCACATGTGAAAATAAAAATACTTTAAAAAGAAAAAAAGAAAAAGGCAAAGCAGAACTAGGATAAACTGGGATGTACCTAACATGTTCATGATGGCATCATTTGTAGAAGTAGGTGGCTTGTAGTCTTTCAATCAAAATTGTTGCGTTGCCCATCTCTGAGAGCCATAGTGAGTATACAGTCTGTTAGCTTGCCTCCTCTTTATCATCTCTTCGCTTATTATGAAACAGGAGAGGTGAACTGACATGCAGAAACTTAAGCATGTTTCTGTGTCTCTCTGTTCTCATTTTTAACTGTTTTGATGGACTTTCTTCTGTTATTCCAGTCCTTTCTTATTGACAGTAATGGCAGTGCTGCTTCTCCCTGTTTTACATTTCCATTAGGACTTCCTTTCACATTCTAGCCCATATTTCTCTTTCATGGTCAAATGGTCATTTGGGCCAACTGCTTCCAGTCAGTCTCTTATCTCTCAGCATCAGTCTGAGTGAAAAACGGGACAAGCCGATATACTGGAATGTGTGTCCCCTCCCATGCTGTGATCCCCCCTGAAAATGCCTGTAATCATTGTTCTATCATTGGGGGGGGGGGGGGGGGGGGGGGGGGGGGGATTTTTGTTTTTTTTTTTGGGGGGGGGGGGGGGGGGGGGGAGGGGGGGGAAGTCTAGTCTTTATTTTTGAAGGCTACAAGTCACATCGGATTTCAATTTCTGAATTTTACATTGACAGGAGGCAGATTGCAGTGAAGACCATAAACTGACAGTTTAGGGCAAGCATGTTATTGCCTGAGGCAGTCAAGGATGTAGACCACTCCATCCTTCTGACTTAGGACATTCATCCCTCCTGAGGTTCCTTGTCCTTTCTAATGATAGATTGAGAAAGACAAGCAGCACATGGGTGGACAAACACCTCACCCAGGCACTTGGTGCCATTTAACAGTTTCTTCCTGCATTTGACATTTTCATTTCCCTTCTTCACCTCACTCATCACTAACTGTTTCAGTCCTGTTTTCTGTACACAACACTAATAGAGTATGACAGAATACAAATACAAGCTCCATTACTCATTTTCTATGCTGTATATTCTGGCAAAATTATATAGGAAGCTTCACCAGCTGAACCATGAAAGGAACACTTAAGATTTAATTGACATTGACCTTATGAGACTATCATTCAGGATAAAGTGGTTTTTTTGCTGTTGATTTTTTTTGGTTTGTTTTGGGGTTTTTGTTTGTTTTTAATGAAGTATTAGATACCCAAGAATATGCAGGTATTCAATTTATTGCTCTGTAATTCCTTTCTGAGTTTACTACAATCACAGTACCACTATCAAAATATGCTTTGCATATAAAATAATCTTCCAGGCTCTCATGTTTATTATATCTTACTACTGTGTTTTGCTCAGGTGGGATCTTAATACAGAAGTTGGAAAGTTTAGTGCAAAACATATTCCTTTATAGACCAAATGTGTGAGCGTGCATGTATTTTCCAAATCAGTGTTCTGCATGCTTCCTAAGAGGTCTGAGAAGATACAAGCTCACATTACAGAGGAAAGAGTCTTTAGGGGAGAATTTATATGTATTTTTTGCATGTTCTGCGACTGAGAGATGAAGAGGAGTTAGAATGTTGGCCGACTTGGTTAGTGGAGAAAGAGAAGTGCCTTGGTGATAATCTCAGTTCTGGTCTCTGAGAGGGGCCAAGGTGATGCATGGCTTGATGTTCTTCATGGTGGTGTGAGGAAGTTCTCAGAAGAACCACAGCAACTATGTGAATCACTGCAGGAGATGAGTTCCTAATTGACGTTCCTATTCACCAAAAATCCTAGCTTTCATCTTTGATACCAGTAAGCAAAACATGCCTTTCCATTGCTGTACTGTTGACATCCAGCCTCCCCCGCTGTTTCTTCTAGACCTTTTCTGTGAAGAACAGGGAGGAGGCCCTTCTCTTGCAAGTATCTTCAGTAACTCATTGCTGATGCTTCTCATGCTCTGAAATAAGGCTGGATTAAAATAGATATGATTCTAGTTGATGATACTGGTATACATTAGTATAGATTTTTGACTAACAGCACTAATTCTGTGCAGAGATTTCATCTTGAAATCTGTTGTTACTTGAGGAGGAGACCCTTAACTGGGAAGGAGATGCTAGAGATCTTGGGTAATTCAAATCACTGTCCATTCATACATATTCAACTTACACTTGGATTGAAGTTTACATTTTCATTTGTATTTCTGAGGATGATTTCCATTAAGAAGGAAATACTGAACTTATCAGAAACCTATGGTCAAGTATTCTATCCCGTGCTGTGCGCGTGGGTTTATCATTAAAATCTTAATCTGGGAAGAGAAGGAAGGCAGTCTTTTGGAATAGGAAATAATATTTATCTGCTCAAACCCACTGGAAAGAAGATAGAAATGGCACTGGTAAGGGCAAATGAAAAGAAAATGAGGCTTCCAATGTTCTGCTGTTTCTCCCTTCAGATGCTCCAGTGCATGGTGTAGAAAAGTTTGTGGAGCTGTGGTAATGCACTTTCTTTATGCAGTTCAGAGAAATTTAAATCAAGTTCTACGGGATTCTTTAAGCTGAGGGTACCCACCAAACTGTAGCCTGCTCAGTTGTAGAGTGAGTGTGTGTTTTTTTGTATTGTTTTATATGGTTGAAAATAATGGGAAGTGTGAAAGCTCATCAGCTGTGGATTTTTGCTGCTGAAGAACTTAGCAATATATGTAACATGAGTGTATCTCAAGAAATAATGTGATGATAAATTAAGCTCCTTAAAGTTGGTAAAGGTGTTTTATTTGCTGCAAGAGATGGTTCTTCTTCCTTTGTATACAACACAATTAACGTCAAAACTTCTTTTGGGGGGGGAAGTTGGTATGTGACAAAATACGCCACTTTGTCTGGGTCTTCATTTTCAGGTGTCTATATATTTATGCTGTTTAATCCTCTTGCACACTGAGCTGCTATGGGACAGATCATGAAGGCAGAGAAAAGTTTGGGCATTATATAGGTACTGTAGGCATGTGCATCTTTCATTTATCTCTAATCCACCATTCTCGAAAATATGAAAATTCTCATAATGTCTATTATTACACTGAGAAATTCATTACATTGGCTTATGAAGCTCTGCTGACCACTGTTACTGCTTTGGTTCTCCAACTTTATTTTATAGATAGAAACTGCATGTAAAATCATGTAAGTTCCCCAAAAGGATACTGCTATTGCATGTTTAGTATTAATGCAGGAAAGCTGTTAGTTGAAAATATGAAAAGGAATATCATGAATGTTTGCAGATACTTTACTGTGAGTTTAAAAAGAATAGTATGCTGGATTCCTTCAAGAAAAAAAAAATTGAAAGGTTAATTTTTTATAACCATCTATAATGTTACTCATAAATTTTCCAATTTCTCTGCTACTTAGCTACAATACATTATTTAGAACATAAAAGATATTAATTTGAAAGACTGATCTCTAGAGATAAGCCAGCTTTCCTTTTTAATAAACCATTTAAAGTACAGGGTGCCTAGCAAGAGTTTTGCAGATAATATTTCTGATTGCTTTAAAATAATTACATATTTCAGATTGTATTATTCCAGACATTTGTACTCTGAGGAGGAGTACATGACAGGATTTAGACTTCATATGTGATGATGTAGCACCAAGTTCCCATATGGAAAATCTGGATTTCTTCTGGTAAATTATTTGCTTTAGTTTCTAGTATTTATGTGGTAAAATACTGCATGCCATAATCTCTCAAGCCTTCTTTGTGTTGACTGTCTTTTGGTTTAAAATATATCCCCCATTAAGCATTTAATCTTTACTTCATTACAAACACCAATTAAAAATAATATTTTTTTTTTGTCTACTACGTGTTTTTCCTCTGCTTTGCAGAAGCTTTATCCTTAAATGTATGTGAAAATGAGGGTAAGATACTGTATTTGCTTAATCATAGATACTCCAATCAGACTTGCATGCTTCTCTATATATGATGCACATATGTTTAACATCCAGAATACAGAGATTTACAAAAATTACCCTCTTTATTAGATGAATAATATCTGGACAAGAAAGCGAAACCAGTCTATGTAAAAAAGAGAATTCTGAATTCTTAAGGAGGTAGCAAGAATTGGTGGTACTTCATACTCCAAGAAAGTTTCAAGTATTGTAGTTTTCTGTAGGCATATGAATCTCAGTATCCTGTGCAAATAAAACTTCTGTGAAGTCTTGAGTTATCAAAAGTTTGCTAAATTGATTTACTCTGTAACTGCCTTCATAAATAGTTCCCTATTTGAAGGACAAGGGTTACATGCAATTATTAAAGCAGCTTCCATGTTCTTTTCATTTGGTATTGCCACACTTAGAGCACTTAAGATCCAAAAATGTGTTGGAGTTTGCTTGCCCCTTTGTGTCTCATTTCAGGAGCTGACTGTTGTCTTTCCTGTGTATGCTCAACTGATGACTGGCACTTAAATGGATCTTCAGTATGTGGTGCACCTCTGTGCTTTCTGAAATCTATCTGCTCTCATATGATTTCTAGCATAGGTAGTTGAAGACTGGCTGATACTTTTCTCAGGGAGCAAGGCAATATTAAATGAAGATCCAGTTTGATGGAGTTTTTCATGTGGAATAGCCAAATGAATGAAATTCAGACTCTGCTCCTAGTTAAAATGGTTTCTTTGGTTGCTGCACTTAAACATGGTGAGTTAGTTAACGCGGGAGGTCCCGGATGACTGGAGGCTTCCCAGTCTGACACCCATCTACAAGAAGGGCCAGAAGGAGGATCCGGGGAACTACAGGCCTGTCAGCCTGACCTCGGTGCCAGGGAAGGTCATGGAGCGGTTCATCTTGAGGGCGCTCACAAGGCAGGTGCGGGACAACCGGGGGATTGGGCCCAGCCAGCATGGGTTCATGAAGGACAGGTCCTGCTTGACCAACCTGATCTCCTTCTAGAGAGATCACCGTCTAGGTGACCTGCTTAGTGGTTGAGGGGAAGGCTGTGGATGTGGTCTACCTGGACTTTAGTAAAGCCTTTGACATGTCTCCCACAGCATTCTCTTAGAGAAGCTGGCAACTCATGGCTTGGACGGGTGTACTCCTCGCTGGGTAAAAAACTGGCTGGACGGCCGAGCCCGGAGAGTTGTGGTGAATGGAGTCAAATCTGGTTGGCGGCCGGTCACGAGTGCTGTGCCCCAGGGCTCAGTTTTGGGGCTGGTCTTGTTTAACATCTTTATCAATGACCTGGACGAGGGGATGAAGTGCACCCTCAGTAAGTTCGGAGGCAACACCAAGTTGGGCGGGAGTGTTGATCTGCCTGAGGGTAGGAAGGCTCTGCAGAGGGATCTGGACAGGCTGGATCGATGGGCCGAGGCCAATTGCATGAGGTTCAACAAGATCAAGTGCCGGGTCCTGCACCTGGGTTACAATAACCCCAGGCAACGTTACAGGCTTGGGGAAGAGTGGCTGGAAAGCTGCCCAGAGGAAAAGGACCTGGGGGGTGCTGGTCGAAAGCCGGCTGAACATGAGCCGGCAGTGTGCCCAGGTGGCCAAGAAGGCCAACGGCATCCTGGCCTGTATCAGGAATAGTGTGGCCAGCAGGAGTAGGGAGGTGATCGTGCCCCTGTACTCGGCACTGGTGAGGCCGCACCTCGAATACTGTGTTCAGTTTTGGGCCCCTCGCTACAAGAAGGACATTGAGGTGCTGGAGCGTGTCCAGAGAAGGGCAACGAGGCTGGTGAAGGGTCTGGAGCACAGGTCTTATGGGGAGCGGCTGAGGCAGCTGGGGTTGTTTAGCCTGGAGAAGAGGAGGCTGAGGGGAGACCTTATCACTCTCTACAACTACCTGAAAGGAGGCTGTAGAGAGATGGGTGCTGGTCTCTTCTCCCAAGTAACAAGTGATAGGATGAGAGGAAATGGCCTCAAGTTGCGCCAGGGGAGGTTTAGATTGGGTATTAGGAAAAATTTCTTCACTGAAAGGGTATTCAAGCATTGGAACAGGCTGCCCAGGGAAGTGGTGGAGTCACCAACACCAGAGGCGTTCAAAAAAAACGTGTGGTCGTGGTACTTCAGGACATGGTTTAGTGGGCATAGGTGCTGGGCTGGCGGTTGGACTCTATGATCTTGAAGGTCTTTTCCAGCCTTAATGATTCTGTGATTCTAGGTGTCAGACACTTTTTCCATTGGGTGGGTGGAATCAAATGTCTCAGTTTCCTCTTTCAAAAATAACTCACGAGCAAGGAATAATAACTTGGCTTCTCTCTTCCCCTAGTGTCTCCTTGCAGCTAAGACTGAGGAAGTGAGGGTTGGTGTAGGTAACAGAGACCAGTCTTCCCTAAGAAGTGGATGAAAACTATCCGTTTGCTTGTTGGGAAGAGCTCAGCTGGTTCTGAGACAGACCAGAATGGTGCAGTGCTTTGTTTTTATAGAAACTGCATAGAAATGATGGATGGTCAGCATCTGGCATGTGATATCCAGGCCACCTCCTAGGTCTGCTGCTCTTCTGCTGAGGCATTTCCAGTTTTCCAACCTGTGTCAAGTTCAAAGGCTGCTCTGTTAGAGTATGCTTGCTAACTGATTTTCAAGCAATGTAGGTTGTTCTAAGATTATCTAATTTCTTGAATGGCCACTTACTCAGTAAAGATGAAAAATCAATATTTCTGTAATAAATTGTACACTGTTTGGTGCCATCTGTGTCTTTTATAAAACAGAAAATGTTTGGCATCATATGTTATATTTCCCATTTCAATTGCAGTTGCAAGGTGATATCAGAGGAACAGAGCACATTGCTATTTTTGGACTATATAACAGAATTGGCATTCACATAAAGTTAAGCCAAGTTCCTCTGAATCATCTTTGCATTTAATGCTCTTTTTATATTGGCATTTGCTAGGATATGGCTGAACATGGTGTTTTTTGGTCTTGTCATCTCTTTTCTTGACATGCCCTTTCTGCTAGAAGAGTATGAAATCCGCTAAGGTATACCTTCGTCAAGGGAATCATTACATGGAACAGCATCTCTTTCACTCTCTTTCTTATGCATTAACCTTGCCCACAGAAATTTGTTCCAGTTACTATATGTGTATTACTAGTCTTGATATAGTTTTCTTGTGGTGTGCCATTGGCAATAGATACCAGGGAAAGGTGGGTTAATGTGAAATGTGGGTAGAATGTTTTTGCTGCTTCTCCCTCCCTTCAAAATTAACTTGTTTTTCCTCATTTATATCACAAGTGAGTGCTATGTAGCTGTGTTGTTTCTCCTTTTCCCTTCCCTAAATGGGTCTCTAAATTAAAAATCTTAAATGTTTGTTTCATTTACARTGAAGAGGCTACTAGGGCTTCGATTTTGAAACTAGCTAGTGTACTTTAACGTTATAAGCAACTTAAGCATATGCTTGGATATGATGTAACATATGTTTATGGAAGGATAATTTTATATGAGTAATCACTCTTGCAGCAAAATGGCAAATAGTAAAGGCAAGAAAGGACATCTGGAATTGTGTTCTCTGGCCAGTGACCTTTACTTTTTCATAAAGGAAGTTGATGTACTTTTCAAATACATCAACAGCTTCCAAATAGGGTAGGTATTGCTCACCACCCTTTCCTGCCTGGCAGGGGTAATGGTTACTAAGTTTTGTTATTGGTCCAGTACCAAAATTGGTATTTTCAGTATGTGTTCAGTAATTTAAAGCGCTAGTAGGATGAGGCTGGCTCTGGGTGAAGGTAGGCAAGATACTTAGAGTTACTGAAAGATCTTGAAAGGGAGAAGATTTATACAGACCTCTTCAGTGCATCAGAGATACAGTAGTCCAACCTCAGAAGGCCATGTTTTTGTTGGAGAAAAGTAAAAGTATATGGTAGACGGAGATGGAGGATGTTAGGACAAGGGAAGTTATTTTAAGGGGAGAACTTTGAGTCGTTTTTGACCAGGCAATTTTTTCTTTTCTTCTTACATCTTTTACTCTGACATCAAATTCTGTGACCAAACCACCCTTTTTCTGCACAGGGTGGAGGAATACACATGGTAGTTCTTGGCATACAATGGCTTCAGTGCGGGTTTGAAGCACATGTAACCTTTACGTACTCTTGAGATGGGTTTTGGTAGCTGCTACAAAACTCAGCAACTCTCAAATCTCCTCCGTCCTGGGGTTTCCTTCCTTACTTGTCTTACTCTTTCCCCTGGCATACTGACAGTGTCATCTGCTTCCTTCTCTGTCTTAAGAGAGCTGAGCTGTTGAGATATAATTAGCAAAATGTAGTGGGTGGAAGATGGAGCTATGTCAGTGCTTCGGATGGTTGTCAGGAACATGCTTCTTGTTCCCCCCTTTTTTTTCTTTTTTTTCTTTTAATTTCTAAGGAGCATTGTAGTGTACTGTGAAGATAGGTTCAGATGTACAAGTGAAATATGGATGAAAAGACAAACTCCAGTCTGTGAACTTAAAGTGCACAGGAAAACAGTAGACATATTTTTGAGATACACAGTTTAAGCAGAAAAGAATTCATAAACAAACTTACAGGCTTTGAAAATAGTTTCTGTTGATGGTTATTATTTCTGTTGCATCTTGAAGAGGAAAGAGTAAAATGTACTATAAAGACAGTAAATGTGTTAGAAACAAACCAAGCTAAAAAAAATTTTACTTTAAGGGCCAAAATTTATTAAAAGGCGCCAGTATTGTGAATGGATAATTTATGCATAAAGACTGAATTGTATTTTGCAGAACATCTTTTGTTCTAGTTTATCTCTTTATACAGTACTCCTCTAGTCATTAAGTATAGTTTACTTATACTGGAAGACAAAGTACTGTGTATTTACAAATCTGCACAATGATCTTGAGAGAAAAGAATGTGTAGTCCTATTGTACTCTTGCAAGTGGCTTTTTCATCTTTGGTCAAGACTAAAATTCGCTGTAGACCAAAAAAGAAAAAAAGGAAGGGTTTTTGCATATTCTTGGGGTTTTTTTTAGTATGTGTACAATAAACTATTTCTTGGCAAACAGGACTTTCAATAGAGAAATGGTATGTAATTGTTCTAAATAGTCCTCATATATTCTACTCGGTCAGAAAATAGGACACTGGAGTTATGTGTCAGGTTTTTGTTTTTGAAACAACGTTGTAATTTTAACACTAGTGCGGGATACTCAGGATGGTTTGAGTTTGGGCTGTGCAACATAATTTGTATGCTGCTGGGAAAAAGAGGATATTGCCTTTACCAGAATTTAGTCTCAAGTGCCTTAAAAATTTAATCACTGTAAAAATCAATATATAAAGTAGTTAGTCAATGTTTCGCAAAGCTTAAAGGAAGTTTGGAGTTACAAGATGTTAATGAATTATTGAATGCTACTTTGAGAGAGAGATTTAAAGAAACTAAAAATACTTTTTTTTCCTTTTTTTTCTTTTTTTTTTTTTTTTTGTAATGGAGTGCCTTGCTTTGTTAACAGAAGCTTAAAGTATCCTAAGGCTGAAAGACTGTTTGTGCACTTACCAGGCAGGGTTTGCGCCAGAATTATTTGGAATGACGTATTATAAATGCATAGACTTTCAGGGCTACATGTAAACTGCATGCCGTCTCATAAATTATTCATAATAGCCCCCAGGTATAATTATTCAGAGAAGTGAAAATGAAGAAAATTATTTCCTATTAATGTTTGCTTATTCAGATAATTATTTTACTTGTTTTTAATCCTAAATTGTCTCAGTCCAGCTCACACAATGTACATATACTTTGCATGCGTTTTCTTTGTGACCTAAAAACCATGAAAGATGCATGAATCATATGTGTTAAAATTTCTTCACCAAATAATATATTTTATTTCACTCTTCTATGTTGTGTTTTCAAACAACAGCTTCCTCCTTCATCTCAAGTGCATAATACAGACTTGCCATATTCTGACACGAGCTGTAACGCATCAGAGGATTTCAAAAAGGTGCCGATGTGGATGAAAATGGGGCTCTCCAAGCTGCCATGTATAAAATATGAGTGTCATATATGGAAAATAAAAGGCCTCTGCATGAAACGGAATGTCAAGGAGAACAAAATTGCTTTAGGTCTCATTCTTGTAACAGCCATATATACAAACGTTTTTACTAATGTGAGTAGTCCCATTGAATAAAATTTATCATGTTTGGTGTTTAAGATAAAGACTCAATCCTCCAACCTCTCCAAAACAAGTGCAAAGTTTATTAGAGCTCTTTCTGTGCTTTGCAATAGCCAGTGTAGGCAATGTCCATGTTGCCTCTCAGCTGTTGTAAAAAGCACTACAGAAAAACGGGAAGATGATATATATATATATATTTTAATTCATTTTGGCCACTCTGTACCATGATTTTTATAGCATTTCTGTGAATGACAAGAGCCTTGAGTCATCATTATATTTTTTTCAAGTACGACAAAGATGTAGAATTACTTTTTAAGTTGATTTCAGTCTGCTTTTTGCTTCTTTTGAAGCATGGTTTTTTATTTCTAAGTAGAGCAGATCATGAAAAGTAAGTTTTTCAGTGTTGCAGTTAACATAAAATCAAGCCCCACAACTCAGTCTAGTGAACGGGACTGATTTATTTCTTCTGACTTTGAGTGTTAAAGTCAGACATCTTGTTTAACCTAGTTGTTTAGGCTTTTCCAGTTGTTAGTGGCAAGACCTCTTGCAGGGTCTCACTTTAATCTCACTTTTCTTGGCTACCTTTCTTAGTATGGGATGAATTACTTAATAGAGTGGCTGCTTCCTCTTATAGAGTATAAATGACTAACTTAAAATAAACAATGACTTTCAGAGAGCTGAAAAGCAGCGAGTGGTTACATTGGTATTTTTGCAGCTCAAGTCATTGGGAATCCTCTTTGGGTATGGTGCTGCAGGTGTGTGGTGTCACCATCAATGCTGTCATCACTGTCATTGTTGGACTCCAGTAACGCAGAAATAAATGCGTGCTCTTTGCTTTTTCTTGATCTGTCCCTGACCCCTCCATTGCTTGAGTTAAAATGCTGTTGTCATGGAATTCTGTATTAGTAACTTCTGAAGAAAAAAAAATAAATCATTCTTTATGTTTTAGTATCTACACAGACTAGTAAATAATTCAATAACTCTGGAGAGTCTCAGTAACAAAAATACTAAATTAATAAGGATATAATGGTCTTGGGAAAATGTGGTTTTGTGCTTAAGTTTTAGCATAAGTAGGTTTCGTTGATCAGTTTGAAGTTGATACATGTTGGTTCATAAAAATGCTTACCTGTGAATTTCAAAATTCCAAAAGTATTCACTTCAGTGATTTTAAAGTTAATCAAAAGCTTCAAAAGGAAAAAAACGGACTGATACTTCAAAATGGATTGGGTCACCTTGCTGTAGCCCTTGTTTCTCTGCTGACTGAGACAACCTCAATTTAACAGAGTTAGATTTGAATCCCCTTTCTTGGGGAGAGGCTGTGCTTAGCTCTCCATAGCAGTTGCAGCAGGAGGGCTGCCAGATGTAATGGTGCATGTCTGCCGCGGCAACTATTAGGTAGGGTGGCACTGCATCACTGAAACCAGCAACTCCCGCGTACTTCAACAGAAGAGAACATAAATGAGGATGAAAAAAGACTGCATGATAGAAATCCATCTGGCTCTTACATCTTCACCTCATCAATTATAAACTGCTTGTGTTTGCGTTTAGGGACCTCAGCAGCCCCTTCCGATACATCTCCACCCTGTGCTGTCTTCTCTCATTCATATAGACAAGCTGGTGCCAGCTTCCATCATCGGATGAGTAGAACTGTGGATGTCAGTTTGTGTGATAGTTTATCCATCTCTGTTCACTCCATAAACCTAATTGTCAGTAGATGGCTGTCAACAAACTTGGATATGAAAATGTGAATGTAAATGAATAGAAGAATCACAGAACTTCCTGCTGGCAGTGAGATTCAGACACTTTCTGTAGAAATATCTTCAAACTCCTGGGTCCCTAAATCAGTTGACTCAGATCTACTGAATTCTGCAAATGTGGAGCTCTGGGGAGCTGACAACCTGTTCCAGTCCAGAATACCCATGACCACTTTCCACTGCATCTTTACATTTCACTCGTGTGAGGCCAAACCCCAAAATTACCATTAGCAGTATGAACTGGGTCATGCTTGCACTGTGTGGTATGACCAGAGATACATACAGGAGGAGTGTGGATCCAGGGCTCACATCAGAGAATGTCTAATACTCTGCTCAGCTCCACTATCCCTGAACGATGTGTGTGAAATGGTACAGGATTCTGCCTTCTCATCTTATTTCATAACCTTTAGCTGATGTTTCTTCTTCTCTTATCGCTCCACTCCCTGTCCATCTCCTCTTCCACTCACTGCTTTATCAATTTACATATTTCTAAATTTTTGGGAATGCTTGCTCTTAGCAGAGTTTTGTTGATGGTGTCTGTATTTGCACTGCGTTGAGTTACAGCATTTGAGAGCTGTTTGGTTCACATTTCTCGTGTGGGTGTAGATGGAAGCAGGATACAGAATCAGCCTGGCATATAGTCAGGTAGTTGATGTATCTGGGTTTTGTTGCCAAGTGTTGGGGTTTTTGCTGACATCAGGATTTGTCAAGTTGTCCCTTTTGATAAGTATTTTGAAAAGTTCCCAATATTAAACAGGCTCGGTCTGCTATTGAGGATGGAGGTTCTTGAACAGGGACTCCATGACTGTTCTTATTCTTTTGCTTAAGCTGGTACTGTGAAGAATATTAGTAAACTGATTTTTCTTGAATGAATGATATCTTGTTTTTCTAGTACTGTYTTCTAAAGTCCATTTTAATCAAATATCTTACTTTTGTCTGAATTGGTTAGGTTTCCCAGCAGAATTTTACAAACCTCTCTGTAAAACTTCAGAAGTTAAAAACGTGCAAATGTGTTAGGACATAAAGAACAACTTAAATATGCATCTTTAAAAAAAAATCAAATAACTTCGATTGAAACACATTCCTAAGTTTAGGAAAAGAAATAAAATAGTTTCTCAATTCTTTTCCTTAAATGAAAACCTTTAGGGGAAAACAGAAGATATTTAAAAAGCGCAAGGTATGAGAACAGTTTTTTAGGTGTTTCTAAACTTTAACGAAATGTTAAAGTTCATCCTTAGGCATTAAAATCTTACTGTGCCTTGGTACAGTATCTCTCATTTGTCCACTTCTTTTGCTTTCCTCTTCACTTTAACAAGTGTTCACATGCGCACCAGCTAAATGTCTGATAAATCTCCAGGCAAAGCTGGGTTGACTTGTATGGAACTGACTTTAAAAATATTTGATGGAACATTGCTTCAGTCTCTGAATACTTGTCAGCTTAGATTTATTACAGCTGCTCCCATTACAAAGATGTGCACTTTAGTCCTTAGGGATCTTTCTCTCTCTTTTGCTATATAGTCCCAGCTAYTGTGGTGTCACAGTCGATCAATTACTCACTTCGACATTTCAAGTCCAGCAGAACATTGGTAGAACAACTTATCACCATAACTTCCCAATCACTTCTCTCTTTTATGTAGGAATATATATATTTTTTTTTTTGAGTGAAAGCACTTGTATTTTATATATATATATTTTTTTTTTTAAGTGGATGGGTGCATATTACATTTCATTCATTTGGGGGAAAATAGCTCCAGTGTCTTCTGAAGGATCACATAGTGTGTATCAGTGAAATAAATGCATCAAGTATCAATAACTCTTCTTAATATGTATCTTATTTACATCTGATTGTATTTTACATAGTCATAGCCCAAGTTTCTGTATGCATAGGTGGATAACTATAATACAGTTGTTGTGGGAGTAGGAACGATAAGAGATTACTTTGGAAGATCTTTAATAAATATATCAATCTAATGAAATTATTTCCATAGGGATAACTTGACCTTTATTTTCAAGACATCCAATGGGACATTCAGAGTTTGCATAAAATTATAGCTGGCATGCTGTCGTAGTTTAGCCCCAGCCAGCAACTAAGCACCACAGAGCCGCTTGCTCACTCCCCCATGGTGGGATGGGGGAGAGAATCGGAAGAGTAAAAGTGAGAAAACTCATGGGTTGAGATAAAGACAGTTTAACAGGGAAAACAAAAGCCACGCGCACAAGCAAAGCAAACCAAGGAATTCCTTCACTACTTCCCATGGGCAGGCAGGTGTTCAGCCATCTCCAGGAAAGCAGGGCTCCATCACACGTAATAGTTATGTTGGAATATAAATGCCATGACTCCGAATGTCCCCCCCTTCCTTTTTCTTCCCCCAGCTTTATATGCTGAGCATGACGTCATATGGTATGGAATATCCCTTTGGTCAGTTGGGGTCAGCTGTCCCGGCCGTGTCCCCTCCCAGCTCCTTGCGCACCCCCAGCTACTCGCTGGTGCGGTGGTGTGAGGAGCAGAAAAGGCCTTGACTCTGTGTAAGCACTGCTCAGCAATAGCGAAAACATCTGTGTATTATCAACACTGTTTTCAGCACAAATCCAAAGCATAACCCCATACTAGCTACTATGAAGAAAATGAACTCTGTCCCAGCCAAAACCAGCACCCATGCCATACTGCTGTGTAACTGTGATTTGTAAAACAAATATTCTTAAAGATACTTTTTAACCTTCTGAAAATACTTGTAATCTCAGTGGACTCTGATATCAGCAGGAAACAATCATATTACTCAAATAAGAGGAGCATGTCATTACAAGGGTATAAGCAAAATTGATGACTTAGTTACACATCTACTGTTGATGATAATGCTATGAATAAATTGTTTAAAAAAACCCCACAAAACAACAACAAAAAAACCCAAACAATACCCCACCAAACTTCTCCTTAAAAAAAAATCAATGCTGCAGACTTACAGAGTGGAGTCAATTGGAACTGACAATAAATGAACAACAACTTTAATTAAATGGAAACCTTTGAGCAGTTATATACCAGGAAAAAAAATTATAGCCTATGTATTACCATATTTGTGTCTCAGGTGGTTTGAGAAAAACTTTAGTAGTCAAGGTTGAACATCCAGTAAGTATATTTATTGCTCTCAGTAACATAGAAAAGTATATTCTCTAATGTCTGAAGTGGAAGTATCACTTAAAATTTCAATCAGCATCTTTCCCTGCCCTCAGGACAAAATCCTTCTCCCTCCCTTTCCCTGCATCTATACAGGAAAAGTGTAGGTCAAAGCTGCAGAACCTTTTAGTGTTAGTGGTCAGTTGTTCTATTTAAAGTTTTTCTAAGTGGAGCCCTGTAGAGCTGGTCATTTATCACTTTAAAGTGGGCTGAGTTAGCACTATGAGGTCAGTTAAATGTTCTTTCAAGAACTTTCTTCTTTTCTCAGCCTTGGGGCAAAAGAATGAAAGTTGACTTGTTACCAGCCCTTGTCAGAGAAGCTACAGTTGACAAACTTGAAACCAGTTATGATCCTGACACATAGCACTGAGCCATCCTCTGCTTCATGAACAACTGAGATTTAGATTGACCCACTTTTCCTTTATCTAACAATTTCCCCGTTTTCTTCTGTTCAAACAGAACTAACTGAAAATTCAGTTTCAGGGAGAAACTAGGTGACTTTGTTCTGGACCCAAATGATTTTGATTGCAAATACGTTCTTGTATATTTTTCTCAAGATATTTACACAATGCTCTAGACTTTCATCCTGTGAATAAAGGAATGAACACACAAGAAATATATAATAAAGGATTTTTTTTCCTTAATTTTACTGATTAAATGTCTCCAGCAAATATGATAAATTCAAGGATTTCAGCCCACAGAGTAAAGCTGAGGCAAGGTGGAGGAGAAGGAATCAGATCTTACATACAATCTGTAAAACTATAAGAAGAAAGCTCTAATGAGGAAGGAAATGGTGGAAAAAGTACCAATATTAACAACCTTTTACAGTAAGCTGTCATATGAATTCTCTCTCGTCTGAGAAGTGGGGAATTCTTACTAGAATGCATGTTAGAGGAACGTGGGATGAGAAGGGCAGGTGATCTGTAAGGTAACTGGACCATTGAGRGTTTTTAAAACACTAATAATCTGAATTTCAGCTGAAAATGTAATGACTACCTGACAAACTGAATTTTATGGTGTGAAGCCCTGCTTGTTAAGCAACCGCATCATCCTATGCAACCTGTTGTTTCAGAGTACTGAGCACACTCTGGGCTGGATCAGTCATTTTGGCACGGGTGCCCAGCACAAGCCTAGGAACTACTGATGTACCCCCTGGAAGTGTGACAGTGGGCTGTTTAGTGTTAGTATGTTCTCACTGGTGAGCATTAAGATAATTGCCACCATATTTTCCACTTGCTTCCTTCAGCCCACAGTTACTGTTCTAGATAGCTATTGAATCAAACCCGTTGTGTTGACTCTTGAGAAGGCATGTGATTTAGTCAGTTCCCAGTCTTCCTTGCTTCTGTGCTGTGTAAACTGGTTCATTGTCCTTGAGTTACAGGTACCTTAGGTTTTCTGTTGTATGAAATGCACTTCTCTTGCGTATTTCTTACCAGCGTTAAGAGCAGGCGTAGCTGACCCCCTGTGTCATGTTTACATTTTACTGCTGTCTCATTTTTCCACTAAGATTTTAATTGAAACTTCTCTGCTCACAAGATTATTTTAATCTATTTAATAATCTTAGTAGACTTTTAATTTTCAGAATGTAAAGCTGTGCTCTGAAGTTGATTCATCTTGTTCTCTCAGCTGAGTTCAGATTGCTATTTAGGGAAAGGCTTCCAACCACTGGATAGCCTCTGCGGAGAGCAGGATACTTCCTGTGGGGTTCTGTATTCATATTATTGGGCCGGAGGTTCTGAACTGAACTCAGKTTTTTTTTCCATTTTTAAAAAACTCCAACGTGCTGCATTATGTTCCTTGACGTTGACTGGGTTTTTTGGCTGTTGTTTTTTAATTCTGTCTAAACCACCTTTGGGAGGTTTAGCTTCACGCTTAGCTTCATCCACAAATGGTTTGTGACCCAGCTGGGGGGGAGAGGGGAGAAAGAAATTATTCCTGTCCAAATAGGTGATTCCTAAGGACACACATTTCTTACAATTTGAAGACTACAATATGGATTTGATGGTGTCCAAAAACTTACTGGGCAAGGCGCTTCAAGTTTGAAGTTCTTCAGAATGCATTTAGTTTCTTTAGGATCTGGGACTATGAAATTATTTTTAAATTACTATTTCAAGCCATTGAGGGGCTTTTGCAGGTCTCTGTAGTACTATAAACTACCATAGGTTATTTCAGTTGTGCAGATGAAGTTAGTAGTCAGCCAAGAGGAATGATGGCAGAAATTTTTGAAGAGTAGTATATCTGTCAGTACGTAGTCATCATTATGAAGACAAAATTTGGTATGTAGTCAACTTAAATTTTTACTGCTTTTTCAACTTTTCAATGTGAGAAGCAAATACTCAGCTTCTTTGGAATTAGATAGTAATTCATCTGCTATTTGTGTAACACTCTATAGAGTATCCTGTAGACTCCTGTGCTGGTGTTTTCTGTAAAGAGTTTGTTTACTGTCCATTTTTATACCTGTACTGTAAGTTTCAATTATTTCATGCCTAGTTTAATATCATAATTAAGTAAATCAGTTTTGGATTTCGCATACAGGCTGAGCCAGTGTTCAGGCAGTGTATTGTTCAGAGAGATCAGTGCTGTCTGAATGCTGCCTGATTAATGGAAGTGACCGAGTACATGTTGCTAGATTTCACTTTGAACCTCATATCTAATTTGGCCTTTTCTTTTCAGTTAACACCCCCCACCCACCCACAATAGATAACAATATACATGAGGTCTTGACTAAACAATTTCATTTAAAAAGGAAGAGCCATTTATTTTCCCTTCCACAGAGTTCCATTAGTCGAAGRCCTCCCCTCAGCTTTCAGCAGACTGCCTGTTGAAGAGCAGATGCTGAAGTATTAAAGCAGTCTTTCATGGATGGTGTAGGGGGGTTGTCCACGTGTTCAGGGGTCATGCTAGTTATCGCATTTAGAGGTGGAAGGGAAGGCTTTTCCTCAACTTCCAGTGGCTAATAATTGGTGAGTATTGCTGGGATATGTTACTTTTGCTARCCTTTGTAGGTTTTGTGGCAATGTGTTGCTTATTCAGTTCTGTGCCTTGGTCACTAGTGCCAGTCTTCATAAACTTTCCGGAGTGGCAGCTAGATTCATTGTGAGCCACATTGATTGTATGCTGTCCATCATCTCTTGAATATGTGATATAAAGACTGGTCTAATATTTAACCAGTCAGCAGGGAGAAAGGTGCATTTTATGTAACTTTAAAATTTAAGAAATGTTCAGAATTAATTGCCTGAAGTATTTAGGGAAAGCAAGGAACATAAAACTGATGGACTGCTTAACATCTTCCCCTTTGGCCTATGCATGCTAAATAGGTGAAAAGTACTCCGCCAAATAAAATATCTTGCGGATGGGTGTAGCAGCAATTTTGTACTTGCATATTCAGCATCTTTAAAAATGGAAGGTGAGCTGACGAGCTGTTTGGAAAGTTACTGTCATCATCAGTGGTGGGCAATTAGGGCAAGGAGAAGAGAGGTTTTGTACTTAATGGGAAGGTACTGATACTTCAGATATCTGGCTGTAAGGCCATCTACTATTCATTCTGTCTCATTAGCTGGCATCTTTCATAATCTTTAATGTATCAGTCCTCTAGAGCTCTTTCAGGAGAAGTGCTTGTACTATTGGTTTTTTAAATCTGAAGCCAAGGTCTAAAGGGCTAAACTCAAAAAGTTTTCAAGGGTAACAGTGTCATCGAGAAAAGTGAGATACGGATATTTGCGTATTTCAAAGTATGAATAACTATACATTATGTAGGTTGCTTATTCTGCAGTGCTTAAGTGCTGAAGTCCAGTGTACGTGCAGTTACACTGGAATGAAAATGCTTTTGCTAACAGTTAATTTTCCTTGCTGAATGGGTATGTAAGTATATATCAAGGCTTTTGCCTGCAGAGCTACCCTAGACGAACCTTCATCTCTGATTTTCCTGGAGGGCGTGCAGGAAGCATATTGCAGTGTGCCATACTGAGCTGCAGGTTCCGAGTCCCCAGTCGCACCCATTGGTGTGTTTATTCTCTGTACTTTTGGAAAGTCAAGAGCAAGTGAGAAATTATGTTGATTATGCTGAAATGTGCTTTATCCCCACAAATGAGTTGCAGAAGCTAGCTTGTATGTTTAGTCAGCTAAGGATTCTTTGTATACTTAAGATCCTGCACATCTTTCACCTCTCTCTGAGACCCAAATTTAAATCCAGCACTCGAGGATTTCATGCGGATTTGTACACGTGCTGGTGGATTGTGGTTCCATAAAACAATGAAAAGATTATGCTTATCCATGCTTATTCCATCTGTAACAGATGTAATATTAATAATATATATATTTTTTTACTTAAGTCACTCAACTATAATCCAGTGTAAATTAACTGAAGTTAGAAATACTCTTTATTTTAGTTTTTCAGAGCATGTGAGGCAAGAGAACACATCTGAATGATTATTGCTTGTAGAAGATGCTGAGATGGGTACATTCTTTTTTGCGTACAATGTGATTTTCAGTGAAACAAAATCACGTTGCAACATGTTCTTTCCAGAGATATGCTTGCTGGCACATTGACTGAAGTGTTCCTTTGGTGGCTTTCTTTATTTTTTGTGATGCAGAATTTGGGGCTTTAAATGCATAGTATTAGGTAGTGGTAGATGTTGTTTAGGCTCTCGCTTAATGCTATGGAAAATTCCCTCAACTGTGGAGACTTTTCAGTAGCTGAATTGTTAGCAAAGTTGTCTCTTGCAGCTTTCTACACCATTCTCCACTTCAAGGGATAGAAAAAACATTGGGAAGGGAAATAAGAGTGATATTGCCATTGTTTCCAACTAATGACCTGGTCCAGGTTAAGTCTGGGTAGCATCTCACGTGTACTTTAAATTTTGAAGATTTTCCCAGTTGTTTGTAATTGAAAAGCATTATACTGGTGCTCAGATAGATCAGCAGGGTCAGCTGAAGTTGCTCATTTTTTAAATCAAAGTATGCATGTATTTTTATCACTAAAGAATTACCCGTGAGTTTCTGTTTTGAAGCATGTGTGAAAGGAAATGTGGTCCACAAATACACAACATTTCTCTTCTGTTATTGCATCTGTTGGTTAGACAGATCTTAGACATTAGCACAGACACACTATATTATGGTTAGCATAAACCACTTAATTACTGTCCTAAATTTCCAAATTGGTCTGTAGATGAGTGCCTTATTTCATCAGCAGCTAAAGTGAGGCAAAACGAAAGACTGATACAACAGGAACACAGATTTGTAACTCTGAAACACTAGAATGCTTCTCTAGATTTACCAGTTTCTTAAGAGAATTTCCTCTAGAAGTAAAAATTTAGGTATTATTTTGAATATGTCTTAGAAGAATAATAGTACAATGTATATAAACAACAAACAGCATTTCCAATGTCTGTGTGCTGTGCTGAGAATATGGATATGTCACTGTCTGCTTCTTGTAATAGGATTCCATATATGTTTATCGAATGATTTAAAATAATCCTTTTTTATTATTTTGCAATATGATAATATTTCTTTTTAAATGAACAACATGTGTGTTTAACATGCATTTTTCAAGAGTCAACAATTTCTGTGAAAGCTATCATGGTGTAATAGCATTGTATGAAAAGCTCCTTTTCTTCATAAACCCTTACATTTAATCCCTCAAAGCAGCAAGCAACATGCTGGCCAGAGAATTAACTTCAGATTGAAGATAAAGAAGAGGCCAAAATTAATGACAGCTACAGAAAGCTGAAAGATATAATATAATTCAAGGAGAAGAGTAACAGCTTGAAAAACAGGTTGCAGTATTTGCTTTGTGATGAATAACTAGTGCAAAAGAAAGTGTATTTCCTGTGTCTACAGAAAACCATATTTTCTGGTAAACAGATTCTTAAACTAATATTCCTGTGAACATGCAGGCAATAAGTTAGACGGATTATGTTTGGGATGATACTGGCTAGCTATTTGACTTTAGAATATAAATGGTAATGCTGTGTAATATAAAATTAATTACAATGTTCAGACTTAAAGTTTCTATTTCATATTATGAGATATTCAAATAGAAAGGAAATCTGTTTAATGGGAAAATAAATAAATCTTATTTGCCCTTGAAACTCAGAATAAGAGATACCGTATTATTAAAAGTCAAAAAAATATTATTATTTTCATTACTTTAACTATGTTCCCACAGAAATATATAGTAAATATTCTGTAAGGTACAGGTACTTATCAATTGTTTTAAGTCCTGTTTCATCAGGTGCTTTAGTTATGTACAAACCTCAGTGAGTTTCTAAAAGTTGATGTGATGCCTCAAAATATGCCAGAAGTTAAAGATGGTAAGTCACACAGGGATTCACAGCTGTCTTGAAAAGATTAATTTCTTCCTATGATTGTTTAATTTCATCCGATTGGGGTAATGTAAAATACTGTGTGCATCTCTTAGCAGTCAAGATGTGAAAGAATTGGTCAGGTCTGTAATGGATATTTTAAAATAAGTGTCGTCATTTGGGTGTTACAGGCAAACCCTGGATCAGACACTATTGTTGGCCTGTGTTCTGCCTCTGCATAATTCACAAAATCCCAGAATGGCTGAGGTTGGAAGGCACCCCTGGAGGTCATCTGCTCCAACCCCCCTGCTCAAGCAGGGCCACCCAGGGCCAGTTGCCCAGGGCCATGTCCAGATGGCATTTGAATATCTCCAAGGTTGGAGACTCCACAACCTCCCTGGGCAACCTGTGCCAGAGCTTGGTCACTCTCACAGGGAAAAAGTGTTTCCTGATGTTCAGAGGGAGCCTCCTGTGTTTCAGGTTGTGCCCATTGCCTCTGGTCCTGTCACTGGGCACCACTGAAAAGAGCCTGGCTCTGTCCTCTGTGCACCCTGCCTTAGGTACTTATAGGCATTGATTGGATCCCCCTGAGCCTTCTCTTTTCCAAGCTGAACAGTCCAAGCTCTTGGACTTTTCTCATAGGAGAGATGCTCCAGTCCCTTCATCATCTTTGTGGCCCTTTGCTGGCCTTTCTCCAATATGTCCATGTCTCTTGTACTGGAGGGCTGAGGACTGGTTACAGTCTGCTGTGAATAGTTGGAGGTAGAGGGGGAAGAATGGTAATTTCCAACCTGTTGATGATGCAGTAACACTGAAAGCTAGGGGGGAAAATCTGAGGTTATGAGACCTTTCCTCTGCCCCACCTCAACTCTACTTCTGTCACAGGCTTCCAGCCTGAGATTTGGGAAGATTCAGGAGTTTTTTCAGTTGTTCATGCCTGGATCTTTGTATTTGACTTTCACTTGTGATGTGAATCAGTGCTGCAGGAGACTGCTTCGTCACAGAAGACGTGCACCTTTGTCCTTACTTGTAGATGCAGTCTTAGTGGCGTGGTGCTGCCACGTACCCATTTCTCAGTGTGCCTCTGAGGTTGGATTTGATTGTGTTCTACACACTTATTGTGGGGGAAACAATGCGAGGCTCCCTGCAGTAAACCATAGCTGTTCCTTAAAACATAGCACAAGTCCATAGTAGCGGTGTTCAACTTGCAGTACAGCACTGCCAGGGTAAAAATAAAATAAAAATTTTATTTGGAAAACATACACAAAACCTACTGGAACCATATGGTGATGTAAACACATAACAATATTCAAGCATTGCAGCTGTCGAGATATTTTCACATGCAGAAAGAAAGACACTTTCATCAAGTCACCTAATAATCCTTTGCATCACATTGCACTGAGAATACAGGAACTTYGTCCAAAGTACTATTTATTCTATTGAGAATAGAAACAGGGCTTTTACATCTTCATAGTTTACATAGGGTATCTGTGTACCACAGTTTGCTAGAAAATTCATCATTAATGATGCATTTTAAAATAAGAGTTAGAAATTATCTAAAAATGACATAATTTAATCAGCTCATTGAACCCTGTTGGAGAATGAAGCCAATACAGTCTTGGGAGTTAAGTAGAGCAGTTTATTAAAACAAATGGAAGTGATCAATTCCAAGCTTTCACAGTCTCAGCCAGTATATTAGAGCAGGAATAAGCACTGCATAAGAGAACACTTTAATGACAGAATCCTCTTATCTCAGAAACCAAGTAATAAAAATAGTTATTATTGTCTGGATGCAGCTAGCTTAGCCTTGGCATTAAGCACCACAAATAGGAATCTCCCTTTTTAAAGAATGACTGGCTGGTTTAATGCCACATAGGCCAGGAGGGAGAAAACTGCGGCTTTGTTTTGTGCACACCTTCCTTAATGGTTGAAAAGGTAAAAGGCAGTAATGATGCTTTTGAAGAATTCATTAATATTTCTTTTATAAAATTTTAACACCAGCTTACTCGAGACCTGTACTGAAATAGTTACAATGATTATACCCAGTAATGGAAGATTGGTGTGGTCTGTGTTTTAGAAAATTCAGAGTATTTTTATCGAGGAACAGGTGAAAGCATAGGTTTGTTGAATATAGTATGAGAACAAACAAAACCAGTCTGTCTCTGAATTCATAATGTCTTGATCCTGTGAAAAACCTTGTTTGGGAAATATTTCCAGGCATGGCATAAACTACCTATTTCTTCCTGATGGATTTCAGAGTGCTGAGTATTGGCTTCTCTCTGGAGAGTCCTCTTAAACTGAGATGTTTAAGCTTTACTGTTAAGCAATTTTGAAAGGAATCACAGATCGAAAGTTTTTTAACAGAAATTGGTGTCTCACATAGCACTTGGTCAATTTACCTGCAGGGAATGCGGTGGGGTTTATGTTTTTTCTCTCATTACTTCAGCCTTTAGATCTCAATTAAGCAAAGTAGTCTAGCACAAGCATATTGTTGTGTAGGCAGTCCTGTCAAAATAAGGGTGCTCTTTAGATCCTAAGTAAGCACATGTCTATATGCTGCGTTAGTCATGTGGAAGGCTTTACTTGAAGAACAGAGAGATCAAGAGCTAGTTATTCAGCTGGAGGTGGTTCTCCTCTCAGAGAAAACACAGAAAATAATACTGTAGTGCTATTTAAAATGGTTTTATCCACTCTGCATAATCAAATATTCCTAACACATAGTTTATTAAACTGTTTTGCCACAAAGAGTAGTCGGTACTGTTTTCCCCTGGCTCTTCTCTCCTTTTCATATAGTCAACGTATAAGATTTAACATTTTTATTTTGCATAGTGTGAATATTTCAAAATACAAGTCAATGGCCTAGGCTATGGGAAGACAAAGCTCTGTCTGTGCCTCTGATGTGTCACTTTGCACTCCTTCTTCTGAGAGATTCAATTTATTCCTTGCCATAGTATACCTTGAAGGTGGGTCGTGAGGATTAGCGTGGACAAAGGGAAAAAGTTTGCCTTTGAATTTCATTTGCCAACATGTCAGCTTTGACCTAGGTCATGGAATCATTCACCTGAGACTTAGAAAGTCCTTACCAGTGCTGTGCTGGGCTTTCTGCCCTGTCTGTATGGAGATGACTCCTTTTGTAAGTTCAGACGTACTCATGCAGACTGTAATCCCCAGTGTCAGCTCTTTCCTACTGACAGGTTCTAGGCTAGGCTTCAGCCAGACTTTTCCAGACAAAAACACAGGGAGTTTAATGAATCTGCACAATTAAAATTTTGGCTTAAATGTGCAGTGTTATTTTTTTATTTCTGAGCTTGGTGATCCTCTGTTTAGAGTCAGATATAGCAGTGTCTGTAATCTACAGTGTCTGTAACACCTACCTACTTGAACTTTCTGAATCATCAGAAGCATTTGATATATTTCTCCTAATGTCTCCCCTTCCAAAATACTCTGTTCATATTTTGCTGAAACTGTCTCCTTCCAAGTCTCTTGAGCTTTTCTTAGTCCTTTTCTTTTGTATCCTTCCATCCTACCAGGAAAAAAATAAACTGCCAACTTATTAGCACAGTCTAGGTTAAATAAAATCACCTTATCGTCAGGACATTTCATATACCTTGTGATGAATGACAGCATTGGCACCAATTCACTTCTTTCACTTAAATGCTGTGGTCTTGTTAACAGTTTATGTGATGAGCAAACTGAGATGTTCAGAATTGCAGATAATAATCCTCTGACTTCTTTTCACCTTTCTTCCCTCATTTGATGGGGCAAGCCCTAGTACATTCTTCTGAGATACTAACGTGATTTTTGTAATACGTGAATCCCTTTGAAACATACACTTCCTTATTTCTTACAAAACATAATTACTGCTTCATTAGTAAACTATAGTAATGAGATTTTGCCATGGGTGGGCAGTTACTACTGGTTTTCTTGTTTGATCATTAACCGAATGTTGTAGTTGGACAAACATTTTGCTGACTTAAATGCCTAAAAATACTTAGAGAAGTTCAAAACTATTAACTGTTTTGGATGACCTTGAGTTTACAAAAGCACATCCAGTGTGCTGCACGTGCTTTTGTAAGAGTCTCTGTTTTTTTTGCCATGGGGGTGGGCAGCTGTATGTGTGTCCACATATTCCTGTTCAAAACATTTGTTCACGTTTATGTAAATAAAATGTACAGTGGTGGGACATCATTATTGCAATTGTGTGTTTTTATAAATGATTTTCAGTTATGGTATTAAGTTGCAGAATAACAATATGAACAGTCATAATACTATTTGGGAAACAGCCTATTTCACGTACTTCACATAGGCTGTGAGGAAGTTCTTTTATTTCTGCATGTGCTGAAGCTTTTGTTTTATGTGATGAAAACAGTGGCATTGCATATTACAGTAAATATGAGTGGCTTCCTGACTTTCAATTAAGACGACTTCAAATTAGCAGTCACTTAAGTTCCTACTGATCTAAGTGACTTTGGCTTAATTTCAGTCCTTCAGAAGTCAGTAGGTAAAGTGACTTTTACATTATTATTACTTGTTCTAAAAATGAAAATTGGTTTGTGCTGATGGGTAGGTCCTAAAAGGTGCTTCTTAGTGATGGGGTTTAATGTTGCTAGGTAGTCATAATAATTGATAATTAATATGTTTGTGCAATATATATAATATTTTTGTGTGATGTATAGGAGAGCTATTATCCCTAAGAACTTGTCAACACTATTTGATATTTATCTGAAATAAAATAATGTTGGCAGAAATATTGGCATGACACCTATTACAGCTTAAGAAATGTTTATTTTTAATACAAAATCAGCTCCTGCTTAAATTCCTTTCTGTGTGCCCCATACAACATTGACAGCACTACCAATATTTGAAATTTCAGGCATCAGCAGTAGTTGTGTACTGATTTAATCACTTTATCGTTAGTGTTGACATTTAACGTGATAATTTAAAAACCCCAGGAGAGTAGTATGAGCCGATGACTTCTTCTTGAGCAGGCTTATTTATCAATGTACACGTCTTATAATATACCTCCCAGAATCTGCATTCTCTAAGATCACATCTGCAAAATTCAAGCTTTTTGGATGCAAATTATTTAACCGTATTTTTTGCCTAAGCACTTTTAGTATTCAGTTTAGTTGATGTGATAGTATCGTAGGTAAAATAAGTGTTGAATCTTGACTTCCCAGGTTAGAAATTCCATTGTGCATCTTTCTTCTCATACCTTGTTGGCAACAGGCTTATTGTGTACAGCTGAGTTTCGTTTCTTTGAATCAAGAAAGAGGTTATATCTTGTACAGTGTTACATGATATTGATAGCACTGGTAATTTTGTCTTTCATGTAGTCATACATATGTATATATAGTATTTGAAAGGGCATATTTATTAAGCAGAAGAGCGAAATGTACTGTATAACTGATAGTTTTCTCATAGAATCCTGTATTTCCATATTTATCCTGTTTATGCTAATCATGCGATTACTGTATATTCATTTTAGCAAATTTTCATTCTGTGCCCGTCGATTTGACTGTTTTAACTCTGTAGTTTTTATGTCTGAAGATGATCCATAGAAATACAAACAAGGAATTGTATCAGCAGTATTTCATTACCAAAGCTGAGAGATGTCAGACATAATTACCGAGACTAACATCTGGAGTGGTTTATTGAAGGGAAACCTGCCAGGATTGTTAGCGCATACAAAGGAGCATTATCCATATGTATGAAGCTTTATAACTAGAGCAAGTTGGGCAAGCACTGCAAGTGAAAGGTATAAAACACAACAAAGATAATTTATGAATGCGCCTACTGCGGTGATGTGTTTGAGTAAACTACTCAAAGAAGCTGCATCTCGGAGCTTTCCAAGGTAGTAAGTACCACCCATCTATAGGAGATTTTGGCAAAATCCTTGGGATACAGGCTGTTTGAGCTTGCAGTGAAGAATAGGGTTAAATGAAATGTGGGACTCTAAAGCAGAGAAAAGGTCCAAGGCAGTGTGTGGTCACAGAATGAGCGGTTGGATTTTGTGCCCTTTTATCAGGCCACTCTTAAGCTCCATTACTGTTTACTGTAGAAGACAGTTTTGGAGTGCTGAGGGTCTTGCTACTGGTTCTTCTGCCAGGAGCTTGACAGAATGGTTTGGAAAAAGCATGACTTGTCTATGTGCTCCAGCCTGTGTCTCTTCATAGTCTCTCCCTACCAATGGGGGCCAACGACCTGTGAGTATTTGATAATTTTAATGGTCATAAAGCCTATCACTTATTCTGATGAATGTAAGGTACATAGGAAATACTGAAGTGGAAATTGAGAAATCATGTTCTCAATCACTTGGAAATTTCCTACCACCTTTTTAACATTTTCTACATGAAGGTTCCAGTAATGGCTGGGATTTTGTGCAACCTCTGTGCAACACAAGGCTTTAATAGTGGATTCATGTGTTATAAATGCAAGCAAAAGTATATACATATTGCATCTGTGTTGGGAGTTTTATGTTGTGTGTTTTTTCTTCTGGAGATGGTGTACACTAGTAGCGCCCAATAACGTTAATATGATTATCGCCGTAAATCGTCTGTACCCATCCATGGTTACTTAGCAATGTCTCTTTCTAGTGTGTTATTGGGATAATGGGTTAAAAGTTAACACTATTGGAGGGATAAAATTGATATTTTAAATAATGTTGCCGTGTTCTTTCAGTATTAATTGTAAAGCTTTTATTTTATCTGGCTTTCTT
Organism: Oceanodroma leucorhoa; assembly: GCA_030449065.1. Classification (NCBI taxonomy): domain Eukaryota; kingdom Metazoa; phylum Chordata; class Aves; order Procellariiformes; genus Oceanodroma; species Oceanodroma leucorhoa. Next base: position 4,356,681 of record JASVER010000023.1, read on the forward strand.
ATACCTCTCATTATTGTCATGCATATTCACTTTCTGGCCTTTTTTCACCTCATTGTCGGTGATTGGCAAAGAGACTTAAAATGTTGATGTTAAATGCCTCTTAACTAGGACATCAAAGACATACCTATGTTCTTGATTTCTGGATCTTTTCAGTTATTACATAATTTGTGCATATATTTTACATGGATTATTTTAAAAGTTCGCAAAAACAGCCAGTCACAAAGTGTTCAGCTAGTTTTGGTAGGTACTACAATATATACTACAAGGTGTAGAAGAAATACTTTATTGTGAAATGTTTGCTCATGTGAACTTGCAAAATAACCTGCTTTTGGAAAGTGATAAAATTATCTCAATTTATTTTTTTAATGAACTTTATAACATGTTAATAAGATAACTTGGTATGTGTAAAATGAAATACATTTACTGAGTACAGACCAAATATTTGAACTTAAACCCATGTGTTGCCTTAAAAGTTGCTAGTAGTTGCTGGTTGCAGAATAGACAGACTGTCCTGTTTTCTTAGATAGCTACAGTAAGTACTTGTTTACAGATCTGCCCTCAGCCAGAGTTTCAATTCATGCTTAATTATTAAGAACAAATGAGTCCCCAAGGAGATGTCATGTATTTCATTATATCTGAAAAGAGCTAGAGTGCTGTTCTAATTATTTTACTCATTTCTTCGTATACCAACTATACCCAGTACACTGGGAACATCAGTATTTTGTTTAGAATCAAATAATGTTTGATTTTTATTTTTCTCCTCATCTTTGACAGTTTAAGAAATCGGATAATTCTCATGGAAGCTTTAATTGTAAAATGTACAGCTGCATTAGAAGAAAGTAATAGCACATTAGTCTAATACCTTACATGTCTGAGGTTAGTATTTTATATTTAATAAAGTCAGTTTAACTACACTGAAAGTCAGTAAAACCATAGTGGGTTTGGTGTGACCAGTGTTTGTAAATAATCGTAGTAACTCCAAATCATATTGAGGATTTTCCCCTTGGGAGGCAGTTATATATTCTTCATTTTGGAATTTTCTTTTGGAGATGACCTGAAAACTGATGATTTGAGATGTATGAGAAAACTCCAGTTTTTTAAAAGACATTTGCTGAAATGATGAGTTGCATTTGCTTTCAACAGTGAGTGAAAATAAGAGGCCACAGTGGATTTGATCCTGGTCAACTGTAAACTTTGTGAAACTGATCCATAGTATGTATGGATGACATGCGTAAATTAACAACAGTAACTTATTTATTTTAGAAGCGATGAACAGTATAATTCATTACACTGATAGGTCAATTTTTCTTTTAGATCTGCTTTTCCATAGAAAGAAATACTGAAAATATGGTGCTTGACAGTCTTAGGGGTAAATATGCAATATATAATGTGCCAGTTCAGAACTGAAACCTCTAATGAAGCTATGCCAGTACGACAGATTTATGTTGCAAACAAATCTTTCTTGTGCATTTGAAGATCAAGTTAAGCACTTATTTCCTTAGATACTACTGGTTTGTTTTTGCTCAAAAGAAAGTAAGTAGAGCATTTATTACAAAAGCTAAAATGCAACCTAAAAACAAACTTATCGCTTATGTTTCCAAATAGAATGATGATGATTATTTAAAAGACCGTGCATCCTCCCCCCTCCTTCCCCAACCCCTTTAATAACCTTCATGTAATCCTTTAATCCTGTAAGCTTTTATCTGGGGCTTTGTATATATTACCAGAGCAACTTTCTTTCATTACAGCATCATCAAAGAATGGATTTCTGATGTTCTGTAGTGCACAGGGAGCATTAAGAATTTTTTTTAAAACAATTCCTTTCTGCTTTGCCTTTTGGATGTAACAAGTTATTTTCCCCCTGCTTCTCATAATATATTTGAAAGGCTAAGCATTTACAGTTTGGAGGTGTAGTTATAAAAATCTTGCAGTTTAATGTTTTTCTGCGAAACTTCTTAGTACGGAATAACTTTAAGGTTGATAAGGAATGTCATGTAACTCACTTTATTAATTTATGGTCTAAGAATTCTTTCCTTACTGTATAACAAGCTGACCTTTTGCAAATTGCCAAGACAGGAGGAATAAATGACATTGTTACAATGAAAAAGATGTATAAATTGGGTGTTGCATTTTCAGTTTTGAAGGCTGAAGTTCTGGTCATGTTATTTCTAAAGTTTTTTAGTGGTTGATACAAAATTAATTTTCTAATATTTGACTAATTTCCTTATAAGCTTGATTGCTATAAAAAAGGTTCCATTTTAAAAAAAATTAACATTTATGTCAGTATTGTGATCTTTCTTCAAGACAAATCTTTAAGCTATTCAAGCAGTTGTAGTTATTTTAAATACAATGTGAAGATTATATTTTTATTAATTAGATTGAAGTTAGCAGTAATGTCCAATTGTTGCACTGAATAAGCTGCAAATTCCTGTATTTGTTTTATGCTTTAAAAACAGAAAGAGTGCAGGCTTTGTGTAAGTTGTCTTAGAAGAGTCTTGGTGTGGGTAAAGTCCTGCATTTTTTCAAATATCAGATCATAGATTATTCTTGCATGGAAACCTATACATTTTGTAGTTCTCGCCAGTGACTAAAATTACCGGGGAAATGTCTGTATGCAGAAGGACTGTAAATGTCTCTTCTGGATTGTTCTTGCTGTCATCCATTGAGAGCAGGCAGAAGGCATGGAGGAGCACTCTGCTTCTCACGTTGCGGATATTCATCTTTGGCAAGATTGAGTCTGACTTTTTAACTGCCTCTTTCAGGAACATGTGTAAAAGTTCTTCCCCCGCCTACATTGTAGGTATTGCTATATGATTTTGTGGGGGAAAAAAAGTAGCTGAACTAAGAGAAGGTATAGCTTTCTAGGCTAAATTTGATACATATTTTATGACCACGATTTATGTGAAACATAACTAGCAGTATTTGTGAAACAAATTGGCCTCCGGTTTCTTTATATTAAATTAACCTGTTCTGAAGGACTGCCAATTATAATCAGGCTTCTTTAGAAGAATTTACTGGGGATCACATTTTTAAGAGAGCAGTTTATTTGGTGAAAACATTTTAGGTGAATACATCTTATGTTACTACAGTGCTCTTTCCATCCTTTTACTGAAAAATTCTGGCCTAGTGTTTGTCACTGCAAGTGTTCAGCCTATAAATTATTGCAGTCAAATGCAATGAGTATTGAAATAGGCCTAGATTATTCACAACGGCATGAAATTAATTCTTAAGTCTCCTGCTTTTGGGAGGAAGGAAAAATGTCATGCTGACTGTACATACAAAGGAGAGAGAGTTTGTATTAAGTCTTAATAAAATTCACATAATACACTCTATTGTTGATAGTATGTTAATTTTAGTTTTAGTTCAGGTTTAAAATAATGGAGTAATTAGTTGATGTTGGTGCATTTCAGTGGTTGGTCATTGCAGATGGAAAAGGTACTTGCTGGTTTTATTCCACCCGTATCCTCTTCTTTTAAGAGCTCTTACTTCAAAGCTACTTAAAATAAACTTATCTAGAGCTATATGATTGGAAGTTGGAAAGGAACAAAATTAATAAAAAAATTTTATTCATTCTAATAATAATTATGATTTTATCTGTCTTCAGTCTGTGTGGTAGGTTTCACAAATTCCCATATTTCTCTCACAGTTTCTGAGAAAATGTTTTAACTRTTGTTTTAAGAATTGCTGAATAATCGGGTTTCATGCTTGGCTCTTTTGATCTCCCTTTGCAGTCTTAATTTTCCTTCTAAGAAAGAAAGGATCTGAGGACTTACCTTTATTTTTATTTTTAAACCCAGTATTGGTGTCTGAGCTCTAGCAAGAGTTCTGTTATTTAGCAGTCTTGAAATGAACTTGCTTGTTAAAAACACTGGCTCTCACTTCCAGTATGCTGGAGTTATCAAAGGATTTCCCTTTTATTTATTTATTTATTTATTTGGTTGTTGTTTGTTTGTTTATTTATTTTTGTAAGACATCTTTCTGTTTCACCCTCTCCTGTTCTTCAGAATAAATAAGCTAATTCATTGACATTTAGGGACCTCAGCTACAGGAATTAAGGATAGTTGCTGTCTGTGTTGTTTAGGGGCAAGGAAGAAATAGTGTCCACTCCCCAAATATATAAATAAATAAATCCAAGAGAATTTACTATTTTTATATCAGTGAAAATTCAGCACATTCACTTGTAACATGCAGTCCAAGGACTGATCTCAGTAACTAAGTCTGGTGAAATGTGGAAGCTGGATAACAAAACCTACATGCTCATGATCTTGCACGTGTTGTATGAGCAATTGCATTGTCTGTTGGATTAAATACAATGTAGACGCAGTAGGATGGAAAGAATGGCAGATGATTTTTCTGTTCCTCTGTTCTTCAATCAACCTTGACAATTAAAAAGGCAGTCTTGGTGACGAAACAGTTCCTGCATATTCTGGAAAGAATTTTAATATACCTAAATAGACATAATTTGCTTATTGGCTGGTAATTACTGAAGGTGACTGCTAGTAGAGGAAAAAAAGCTATCCTTCATATAAAAACTGACAATTTCCTGCACTGGGAAACTTTGTAAATTAATAAATATCTGAGAAAGCCCAGAAGAAGCTACAGAACTGTGAGAAGTTGTCGAATAATAAGTGATGAAAAGGTCAGGAGAAAGAAAAGGAGAAAACTGTTGCTCTCTGTATTCCTCTACTGTAGGCTAGTGCAAAAAGGGGCAGATAAACGCTGTTTAGTCTTTGTCTTGACTGTTTCCACGAATCTACTGAAACCAGACAGAATAAGCAGTGAATGAATTTATCAACAGGCCATGATCTTTCTGATTTTCAGGGCCTGAAGTGAGAAGTGGTAGGTGAAAATCCAGTAAAAATCCTTCAAAGAGCTTAGGTGTTGTACCATGGAGCTTTTTGGGTATTGCAGTGAAATGCAGAACTCTCACTGGGCATGCAGGGTCTTCCTCGTACATTTGGGACGAGGAGAAAGCCAGGCATTCCAGGATGGTTGGCAGAGTAGCTAGGCAGCTTTGCTAGCTCACCTTGCCAAGCCTGCTTAGATCTAACCAGCAGGGAAACACTGAAGGCAACTGAATCCCCAAAAGCTTTCAGTGGGTCTTCTGGCATATGCATCTTCTTGATAGTCCAGAACTTGCTCTTCAATGCAATTGCCTGCTTCCTCTTTTTCTGGTTATGTTTTTTCTCTTGTCTCTTACTGTATAATAGCTTAAAGTTTTTCACCTTCAGGATAAGTTCTTTTATCGTGAGATTGTAGTGTCATCAGCCATCCGTCTGTCTCCTCATCTTTGGACTGGTGAGTCTTGCATCTTTTTCTGCACAGCAGTACATTTTAACAAGGGCATTGGAGAGTGTCTTCCCTCAAGAGAATTTAGGGTTTATGTTGGCCAGTAAACTGAGATCTAATCTGTTGATTTGAAAACAGGGACAGGGCAAGCTTCTGCTGCTGCTTTCTGAAATGTGTCCACTGCTATGTTGTCTGGTGTTCCTTCTCTGGGGTGTATGCTAGGCGCGGTCTCTGTTACAAATAGCATCTCAGGAGTCTGCAGTTAAAAAAAAATCTCACTTTTGGAACTCAGTAGGGCTGATAGCATCTGGCACAAGTTAGACTTGTGGGGAAAGAGTGGCAGGGCTCAGCTCATACCTGGTTGTTCATCTGAGCTTTCAAAAATAATCAGACTTCTGCAAGGAGTCAAATGCAAGCATTTCATACAGCCTGTTTGGGCTCATTGTAGTCTTTGCTCTAGGGAACGCAGAGTTGAAATTCTGTCACTCACTGAGCTTAGGCGGTCCGGGATTCGGAGACAGCTAAATAGGGACAACAAATAACAACTGATTTTCATGTTAAAGTCTTCTCCAAATTGTACTACACTTAATTGAGGTTTTTTACCATTTCATAGTGTCCGCACTGCCATCATAACCTGCTTTCAACTACATGCATAACTTTTGTCATCCAAGTAGGACCCAGTGAGACAAGAACGTATGATTTTACATAATTGTTTTTCCTGTAATGTTTACGTATAGCAATTTCTTCTGTCTGCTGTTTGAATATTAATCTCTCTAAGGAACAGGAGCTTGTTTAGTCAATAAAAATGGGAATTGTGAAGGAGGCCCATGTCAAAAAAGCGTGCTTCTATCTGCCCTGTGTCAGGTATGCCTTCAAGGGAGGGTGCTGAGAAAGTTGCAAGAAACTGAAAATGGTGTTTTAGATAGGAATAGCTCTTTCAACCTTAAGTATAGCATCATTGCGGCTGCACTCTGTAATTACAATGTCAGTTGAGAATTGCTTAACAATTTTGATGCTTTAAACTATGACAGACTAATTCTGAGAAATGTTATTTTAGTTCTGTGGCACTTGCAGTGGTGCACAGCTGCTTGAAATTTCTGAATGTACACTACTTGCCACTTAGAAGTTGGAGACAAAAAGGAACCTCTGAAATGAACTGTCAAGCTTCCTTTAAGGAAGATGATTCAGATCTAACCTTCCACAGTAGGTGGTATCACTGGGAATGAATGAAGAATTCTGCAAGATGTAATGCCATTTCACCGGCAGGAAAACACTTCATATTTAAGATAAAAATGCTTTTTGAAAGCTCCTGGCAGACTCACAGTGTCAATGTAGTTCCTAGGCATTAGGTCTGTATCAGGATAGGAGACATCAGAAGAACAATCTGGAACAATATATTTAAGGAAAACTAGGATGAAATGAAGGTAATACAGATTGAATTTGTCCCTGAGGTTTTTTGCTCAGAAATCTTGTAAATGTCACATTTTAGTTTTTGAAAACTTTACTTCAAATAAGACTCCTTGTGCTGCAGTGTGTGTAACTGTCAGGTTGCGTTTGTGAAGCTGTATACCTGTCAGTCAGACCGGATCACTGAGATTTGACAGAGCTACTGCCTCATGTCTGAACTTCCATAAACTTTTCATAAGTCTTTTCATCAAAGATGGAGAAACTTGCTAGTGAAGTTAATAGTGTAGCTTGCTTTTTTTTTTTTTTTTTTTTTTTTCTTTAAACTAGCCATTCTAGGTTGAGTTCTCCTTCCATCTATGTTTGACGAAAACCTACTGTGGAAGGTACCTAAGGCTAGTAATGTGGATTGTATACATAGTGCTGTTCTTCAGCTGTGTTAAATTATACCTCACCAACAGTTACAGTAAATACCCTGTAATCTTTGGAATGTATGGCACTTTGTCAAATCAAATACTTTCATTTTCTTGGTTTTGTTTGCTTTTTCGTAAGTCTTGAGGAACACATTTAAAGCCTGACTAGAATTATTGTAGACTTGTCTTTCCTTGATGTACCTCCATAGGTTTCACAGACTTTCTCCTGGCGCACACTAGTGCATCTGAAATCAGAAGCGGTTTCTTCCAGTGCATCTGTCAGACATTTGGAGTTGTGGTAGTTTACGAATACATACAGAGATACATATGGAGACATACACTGTCTTTTTCTAAAGAAAACCTCTGTATCAGCCATTTTCACTTTATAATTTTCTCCAAATTGAGGATCTTAAGACACTGTACATCTGTGGTTAACGAAGAATGATCCAGTTGAAGGACATAATTCAAAGTAAACAGATGTTCTCCTGAAATGCCATACTGGTTAAGCATGGATACTGAAATGGCTAGAAGTCAGATGCAGTCGCATGCAACAATTATTGCAAGATAAAAACCCTTTGAAAAAGTAGATAGTATGGATTTTCTCTTTTGAAGCTTAGTGCTCTGGGATTTTGTGGAATACATTAAAATGACAAACTGTACATCCTAGGAGTCTCTGTGCAGGTGTTGTCAAAGAGCAGATAATTACCAAATGGCTGCTCAAGTGAAGATTTCTTAGAAAATATTATATTTAGCAATATATTTTTTGCTTTCCTTCTTTCATGAAAGAATTGTTTTTACATCATTTTCAATATGTGACTTTGATACCATGTTAGCTAATTGCTCAAAAAAAAAGCCTATGTCTTTTGGGGGGTTTGATTCATTATAGTCTTCCCTCCCCCAAAGTTCTCATAAAGCCSTAATAACAAAGACTTTTACCAGATACAGGTTCAATTACTTCATTTAAAATAGAGATAGTAGCAAGTGTGTTAGTAGTTACATTACACGCATACGTTTATTGTTGCTCTTAATGTCAAGGGACTTATTCTGAAACATTTTTGGCCTTCAGCTTCTTTATCATAGTTGTAGAACGTCATACGGTTCTGATGGAGATGGATTTAGACTATTTATTGACTGGATGTTTTTCATGAAACAGGGGTGGTGAACAGAAAGAATGCACTGAAATTCAGAAATATGCATAATTCATCTATCATAGTTTAACAAATGGAAAAGACTAAGACAAGCTGCCATCCATCACAATTATTTAACTGCACTCCAGGGTGAGTTAAATTGTATTAAACAACTTTTGGTTTAACAAATTTGGAGGATTGTATTGAGCAAGTTGCATCTTCTCTGTCAGCTTACTGCTACTGTTCAGTGATTTACAGTTTTGACATTTGTTACAAAACATTTAATTTGAACTCCATATTTTTCAAAGCTGTTTGAAAAACAGACTTGCATAGATAAARCATTATATGTGTCTGGCACATAAAGAGTAGCAACCAAACCTAAACTGGAAGCAGTATTACTGTAAATCTGAATTGTCCTTTAGAGGTACCTGCTTGTTCCCTGGATTAGATGGTGGGGGGCCAGGGCCTTAAGGGAACTGATTTTCTAGTTTAGCCAGCTGTGTCCAAAGTCAAGGGGAGGTAAATCCCATTGCAGTCCTGAGGCTCTTTAACCCTTAGGTTCGGCAGGTGCCTCAGTTTCTTTCTTGCCTTGTTGAGATGAATAAACTATTGCATGTTGCTTGTATGATAGTTTARCCAAACTAAACTTCCTCCCCGTTAATAAGGAACAAGCTAAATAAAGAGGAAAATCCAGTTAACGAAGTAGTTTCTGTGTACTTTTCTACATATGTGGTAATTAGGCATTTAATCGAAGTCACATGTTGTGTGTTAGGTGAGAAGAAGCTAACAGTTTTTTTCTGAGTTCTGATACTGTCAGGGAGAATGTCACAGAAAAGAAATTGTGGCGTGCTAACGCTGAATTCCAGGCCTTGGCAAGTAACGATTTAGAGTGAGTATTTGTTTCTGGACGTCACTGACTGTGAGGGAGACTAGCAAAGATCGGTACAAATTATTGAGAGGATACAATAACAGCAATGCTGGTAAGTGACTCCACAGGGCGGGCTGCACCGGCTGTTGGACACAGCCCAGGTCTGCAGTTTATGGATTGACGTGTTGTAGCACTTTTGCCAACTGCAGAGTTAAATCTTCAGCCTCTGCTCATCTTAACAGGATGTAAAATACAACAAATTTAAGGAACGCCAGTCTTTCTTCTTTAAACTGTTGGAATGTGGCTGCCATCAGACCGAGGGCATCAGTCTGGAGATTCTGGCTGTACTGTTGGGCCCCATCTTTGGCCGCTGGTCAGTATAACTGCATGGGTGTGATTCAGCAACGTTACTCTGCACTGTATGGCTTGCTTGGAGAAGCTTAGGACCTGCCCCTAGAAATGCTAGATGGAGCAAACTGTTGGGCAAAATACCCGCCCTGGGGATTCTGCTGGGAGCTGTGCTGAACACAGATGTTGTTTCTGAAATATTGCAGTTAAGTCTGCAAATGAGTTCATAATTTTGAATGTAGTACTGCTGTTCCTCTTGCACTTAGGCACAAAGTRGAAGTATCTCTGCACGGCATTTTAGCTAAGGAAAAAAAGAATAATAAAAGGGGGGGACAGAGCCACAATTTGTGGATATTGAACTTCCAGTGTTCCTTGATGTACTAATAAACTCCATAAACTCAAATTAACATAGTTTTGTTTCATCTTTATAGTAAAAAGTCATCCCCACAGATTTGCCTTGGTGTCAGTTTAGGGTCTTTGCAGTATTTACTCTGTTGGTACGTAACTAATGAATTAGCAACATCATACATACATGTCTGTGAAATATTCTTCTGCATTCTTCACAAGTTCTGTACTGCTTTCAAAATATCCAAAGAAATCCCTGAGATGTTTCCACCTGGTGGAATTTTTATTAAGTGACCAGAACATTTTTTTAGAAGTTTGTATTGTATTTCATCTCTCCTTAAGTGTAATATGATATAAACTTCATAGTTTTAAAGCATTCATTTTTAAAATTATTCTTTAGCTCCTTTTCATCTAATAGTTCCTTCTCTTATTTTCTGTCAAAAGGTCTGTTCTTTGCAGAAGAGTCTGAAAAGGATTCCATTCCTAATAGAGTCCTTTTCGGCTTTCCTGGATTATCTCCTTTACTCTTTAACGCACCATCATTATGCTGAGGAAGTCAACATCAATGCTGTCTGAGTTGGGGGGCAGTTAACTCCTCTTAAGTGTTGTTCTCTACACTGTTCTTCTTTTCTACTCTTGCCCACGCTCCTTGTTTGATTAATCTTGTTACTTTTTTGGGGGTGTATCTCTGGTGCTTTCTTCTCTCTCATACATGCATACCATCCCCAAATATTTTCATATATTTCTAAAATCAGATATGTTCTTTTCTTGCCTTTGCAGAAAACCGTTGTGTATGCCTTACTCTCCTCCATCAGTTACTGTAACATCTGCTGGTGTTTCTTTGTATAGCCCATTTGAAATCCAAAGTCGCATTCCCTGCTGTCATGCTAGAATGAGCGTTCTTCATACAGGAGCCTTTCCCTTGACTTGCCTTCTTCACTAAAAGCTTCTTGCTGTTGGCTTTTGTGGATTATCATGTTTGTAAGTTTGCTGTTCGCTATGACTGCATCTTTCTTCCCCCTTTCCTTCCCTTATGCAAGGCTAGTTAACTTTACCTACCCGCTACTTGAGGTATTCTTGTACCTCATTGTACCATTCTTGTAGCTGTCTACAGGCTATCTTCTGTGCCCCCTAGGCAAGGGACTTTTTCCATATGCTTATCTTCATTCAAAAAACATCTTCTAACCTGACACTGAGATTATGTGCAAGTAATTAGTCAACTGATTAGGATGAGGGGCAGTGAAAGGCAGCCTAAGATGATACTAATTAGAGGCTTTTGGCAATGTAGTGAAAGATGAACAAAGATGATTACAGAAAGATGGGCCTTAAAGGCAAGGATTTACAGTTTTTAGTAAAGGATTTAGAGTGCAGAAGCTGTTGTTGATTTACCATCTGTGAGAACTGCTGCAGCAGTGTTAATTTGAGATGTTGTCTTGAAATTCTTCACGAGTAACTTGGCGTGATAGTAGTGTGCCCTTTTTAAAATAGTGAAGCTATCTTTGTTGCTTCATTTTTTTTGTTTGTCTGTTTAGGGTGGACCTTCACAGGGACTATTATTTGCTGTACCAAAAAGACCTCAAGATTTCTTTCTTGTCAGGTTTAGGTGAATGTTAAATGGCTCCACATAGTGCTGAGGATATTGTAATGCAGGGATTAGTTCCCTGCAAAGAAAATGCCAGAGTTGGGGCATTGCCATGTATAAGCTATAACGTCAACAACAAGCAAGCAGCACATGGGGAGGCTCTGGTGCCTTTCCTTAGCAAGGAGGAATGTGATCAGAGGGCAGCTGAGTTTAATGTGCAACACCTCCATTACCCTCATGTCCTGTATCTACCTTGCTCTGAAGTATGGTGGGTTAAAAGGACGGCCTGTAAGCAAGCCATTCCTTCTGTTTTAATATGCTTATCTTGGGAAAACAAATAATAAAAAAAAGAAACAAACCAAAAAAAGGTGGGGGGGAGGGAGGTATGGATGAATGCCACTAGTCCTTTGGGACTGAAGAACAGATCTCCTGCTGAAAATCAGTGAAGGAGTAAAATGATTTTAGTATTATGATTGCACTTACCTTAAATAAATTTCCAGTATGCATGAATTTGAAGCTAGACTAAAATACTTCTCTAAAAAACTGGAAGGTAAATATGCTAAACAACAATAAGAAAAATAAGAAATAGAAATTTTATGTCATTATGGTTGCTTTTGTTTAAGTCTTGGCTGGTCTCCGGCTTACGTGAGGTTAGGGGAGAAAAAAGAGAAAACAAAAACTACCTAAGAACATGGGAAAATATGGCTGAATGTAATGTGCATATAAAATGTGGGACACTTGTCTTGTAAACGAGGCAATTTTCTACAGAAAGGAGATCCATGATTTTGTAGTACTCTCACAACTGTGGAGAAAGAGGGGTGCATTTTGTCAACTATGGTTTAAATTTTACATCTATAAAATAACCTTCTAAGGAATAGAAACTATTAAAGACAGTGAAACTGGCCATTCATCTTGCAACTACTAGTCTCAATTTTAAAGAACAAAAGCTTATTATAAATTTTCTCCAGAAAATTCTCATACACAGAATTTCCCATCTCCATGAATGTTTGTTCAGTCTTTTATTTACTTTTGTTGAGCTCTGTTTCTGTAGCCCCATTGTTTGCAAATCAATGCCTTTCTAAATRAAGTACCATATTTCTCAGAACACTGCTAATCATTTATGCCACAGGTGAGTTATATCGCAATACTTTTTTCCCTTGCAAATAAAACAAAGTGTGTGAAAAGGCGGGGTGTGTGTGGGKGTGTGTGTGTATGTGTTCGTGTTCCTAAAAGTCTCAATCCAGCTTAGTGGAGTTATTTGAAAGGGCAGTGACTTCACTGACAGTGAGGATGTTTTCTGTTATAGGTGATTGTTTTACATCACCACTCTGAGTGTATGATAATGTATGTTATTTTCATGAAACATTTTGTTTGGACTGGTAGGTTCTATATAAAAGTATCTTATTACTGGTTTTATGTTTAAGTCTTTTTTTTTTTTTTTTTTTTTTTTTTTTTTTTTTTT